>WWET01001077.1:397410-413446 GCA_011038615.1 Limnodynastes dumerilii | reverse complement strand
TGAGTCACTGCGGGATGATCAATTACTTACCTTTCTTACTACTGATCTCCCTGCTGCATTGGATATATTAGCTGAACTGGGGACCCCACAGGCTCACTTCTTAGGCCCAGAGTGCACAGGCAATAATCCAAAGCCACGAACTGTCATTGCAAAAAGTTTTAGACTTAAGGGTGAAAGAAAGCATCTTATCAGCTTACAGAAAAACATGATTGATGGTTAATGAAATCCCAATCTTGATCTTTGAAGATTTTTCCACAGCTGATTCACAAAAACTCAACAAATTTGCAAGAGTTTTTACTCTCATTTTATATGGAAATGTGTTTTTTTTATGCCCATGGGGACAACACTGATAAGTCTAGACATCGAAGAGTTGTTTAAGGATTACGATTATGTTGAGGGCACCCCCTTCTTCACCTTTTCTATGGATCAACAGAATGGCAGCTGAATTTCAAGGGGTAGGATGGTCACATCGCTGAATTTACAAACCCAGACACCCCATCCCTCCCCCACTCTCAAACTAATTTCATGGAATGCTGGAGTCCATACTTTACCAATAAAGCAGAAAAAGGCTCTTGTGTAGCGAACAATGAGTTCTCCAATATGTGATATTTATATACAATTAGATTGTCTCCTGCCTCCCTTTCGGAACGTCTTTGGTGCTTCCTACTCTACTTTGTTGATGTCGCAAATATCTTGTAGGAAATGAGTGAATTTTGTAGATGATAATATTGAACATCTAGACAATACTACATTAATTGGGTGACAAAAGGCTGTTATGAGGGGGCATATTATACGCTATTTATCTCAGCATGAGAGAGGCAGAAAAAAAACTGCCACTCTTTCTGAGATTTCCTTAGGAAGGCTTTTGACTTTTACATTGCCCAACCCTCGAAGGGGATGGCTCGGGCCTATAAAAATGCACGTCGTCTTCTACAAGATGTTTTATTTACGCAGGCCAAGCAAGCACTTTTATTTTCAAAACATAAATATTTCTGCTGGTAAATTACTGGCGTCAATGGCTCATATGGGGAAACTGAAAATGTATATTCTCTCATATAGGCATCCCACATCAGAAGTTCTTAATAACAACAAAGGCATTTTAACACAATTTCATCCATCAGTATTACACTTCCCTTTACCAGAAGGCCATTGTTCCCCTATCTCTCCAGGATCAATAGTTTTTTGGAAGCACGTATACCGAGGCTCAACTCTGATGACCAGAGGGAAACCTTGGACGCAGACAATACACTTAAGGAGGTCCAGTGTACAATTTCCAGCATTCACCTACATAAATCCCCAGACCCAGATGGCTTCTCTGTTAACTATTATAAACTCCTCTGGGATGAACTGACCCTCCTTTTCCTACCTTTTAATGAGTCTTACACTACTCTTATCCCAAAGCTTGGTAAAGATCTGTTGGACCTTGACTCCTACAGGCCTATCACTTTGCTGAATACCGATTTTTAAAGTAAAATAATGGCAAACAGGTTACAGTCTGTTTTACCTCATGAGTCATCTTTGTCAGAGGCCGCCATTCAGTTTGTGGTATACACACGGCGTTAGCAGCGGTTATAGTAGCCTCTCAGACCTCTCAACAGGAACACATGCTCCTCAGTCTTGACACCCACAAGGCTTTTAACACCATTTTGTGGTAAATCAACAGTGATACTTCTAAAAAAATGGGGGTGTGTTGTCTGAGTTGGGGAAGTTCACTTCTTTTAAATTGGGTTAGTGAATCTTTTACTTACTTAGGGATACTTCTGCTTAAAAATGTTTTTCCCTTTACCATATAAATATTTTTTCGGCTAATAGGGAGATTGCGGTAGCATTTAAGGGATGGGACCGTCTACAGTTATCTTATTTGGGTCGCACAAATTTAATGAAAATGGTTTCTTTTCCACAATTGCTTAATTGAATTCAATCCCTTCCTATTCTCTTTACCCAGAAAGACACACAGAGAATACATGCTCTATTTTATCTGGCATATTGGTAGACTAAAAATAAGCATTAAAAAGCTCTACCAGATGAGAATCAATGGGGGTATTCATTTTTCAAATGTTACAGAATATATGCTGCAGGGCTAGGATACCTAAGAGATTGGCTCCACAATACTGAATTGTATGCCCATTCCTCACTTGAAAAACAATTCCTCTAACACATAATCCCCCAAAATCTGAAAAATAACTCCCTGTTGTGGAATACAAGAAAGATTTGGCACATCCTCAAACATAAATTAGGGCTTAATCCTTATAAGTCTCTACATCTACCTTTCACAAAAAATCCTGATTTTCTCAGCGGTGGGGCCAATTGACAAATTAGAAGGTTTTATCTCTTACTGAAGCTGCATCACAATTTGAAGTTCTTAGAGCATGTCCCCTAGTTTTTGTTCAAGCTCAGCATTATGCATCAGCAGTCATCCACTCTCTCATTTAGATTGGAAAAATCACTTAGACACATTGGGCCGGATCCAGAACTACGTCCGTCTTGCATAGACGGATGTAGTTCAATAAACAGTAGATTATATATGCAATCTATGTATCGAAAGATACACAGATTACGTACAACAGCTACTACGCATGCGCAGTAGCTACTGTTTATTGAACTACGTCCATCTATGGAAGACGGACGTAGTTCTGGATCTGGCCCAATGTCCTATCTCACCACTTCTCACTACCACAGTTGTGAATTGAAAGATCATTCTACAGTAAGAACATGGATGACTCAATGGAAGCCCCTTTTTCCAACAGTCACTTTCACAAATGGTTAAGGCTTTGCATTTTTCCAGACCTGCTCTTCCAGCTAGTTTTTATAATGAATTACTGCTTAATACTTTTCATTATAGCTATCTCTCCCCTCTTCATAGATTTAAGATGGTATCTACATCTACCCATAATTGCTCTAAGTGTCAGTCCACAGAAGCTGATATATTTCATTGTCTCTTTGATTGTCCTATTATCTGTCATTTCTGGCTTTATATTAAAAGGTATGCAGAATCAACAATAGTTAATTTCATCCCCTTCACACATGGGTGGGCTATATTGGGTATTTTCCCTCCAGGCCAAAATACTGAAAGGGTCTGTAAACTTTTACTTTTTAGTAATTTGTTTAACTGCCAAAAAGGCAATTTTACAAGAATGACTGCAGACTACTCCTCAACTCTTAAGAGTATTTAAACAAAAGTTATTTCACTTATTTAGAATGTATTGGGTGGAGAAACTCCTAGATAAAGAGCAGAGAGTTGGAAATTTCTTTCTTACTTGGGAATCTTATATTGCTTTATATTTATCCAATCTTATTCCCACTTAATATTCATCTTAAACTTTTGATGATTTGTATTCCCCCTGGGCACCTATAAATATATGTGTATATACATGTGTAATAATTTTGTATCTCAATATTGCTGCTTACTATTTTATAACTGAAGTTACCAGTAACCAGTGTTATTTATCTGTTATTCTCAATGCATTAAAAAAAATGATAAAAAAAAGAAATGCAGGTCCTAGTGTAGAGACAGAGAGCACATCTGAACAGGTGCACTCAGATCTCACTGCCATACTTTCACGTTCAAATTTTACTGACAAAATAAACCCCTGAGCATCTCCACAATATTCAGCAGAAGTCAGTGAAAGGGAAAAGATTGACATGGAAATTCCAAAAGGCTGATAGCAGCCTCATAAGCCAGAGGCAGAATTCAGGTTGTTTGGGTTTCTCCACTGCCTAAGGCATATGACAATTCTAGCTATGCATCAGCCAAATAGATTTTAGACACCAAAAGAACAAAAGCAGTATATTAGGTCTAACCAGTAACTTCATGGTTATGCAATTCGCTCACTTATTGCTGACATGTAGTTTTAGTACAAAGGATGTGACTATAATGCATATTATACAGTTTTCTAATTTTAATTTTAAAGAAATCACAGCAACATTGCTTTTAAGTTTTTTTGTTTCTCATACATTTTTATTTCCCTTTATTAAATTATATTACTCCAAAAGCACAAACTTGATGGATCAGCTACCTACTCATTTTATTACCCAAGTGTCTTATTATATTGTATTGTACATTTCAGTTTGTCTTAAAAACTGTACCATCTCTTATAAAATTGTTGCATAATTGCATAGAAAGACTTAAATATCCCTGTTTTTTTTTTAAATGTGCCTATCCTGGAGTTTTTTCTTTAATCGATTGCTTTCCACTCTCACTTCAAGTCTGTGTCATTATACTACTTTAAGCTGTTGTTTATATTGAAGCTAGAAATAATTTCCAACTGACCGCTGCTCATTTTTTAATAAGTATAATAAAAAAACAAAATGGAAGGTCCCGTGACATAATACTTTTTTATCTCTAGACTTGATTATAGTGAACATTTATCCTCACACTTGTATCTCTTACCTCTGAAATGTTCACAGATCCATTTTCGAGTAGATTTCCTTGCGTATTTTTAGGATCAGATCAACTGTGCATGTGTAGTAACTTTATGTCCGTAGTTTACGTTGAATATACGCACGGAAGCGCCTAATGGACGTACATGTGAATGGCACTTGGGTACATCCGCAGACGTGTGGAAAAATTTACATGAAAGTGGGTGGGGAGAGGCATTTAAATGAACATATGGAGGTGCGATTATCAAGAATCGCATGAGCACGTATACGCACATAAGTAAACACGTATAGAACAGACTGGTCTATGGACTCGTAAGTCATCGACAGCACATACGGGAGAGGGAAGTGTCAGGGTTGTTGGCGGGTGTTTCCTTGCTCCGTTTGTGTGTATAATTGCGTACTTTTAAAAAACGGATCTCTGAATGCGCTCCTGTGTGTTTTATACTGGTACATGTGTTTCTAAATTAGGTTTCTGTAATTGAAGTATATGGCTCTATTTACTTACCTTACCTTCTTTCCGTAAAGAAAGCTGAAAAAAGGCTCACTTATCTTCACTGTGAGCATGGCAGCTTCATTTACAGAATGTAATAATACTTACCCCTCCGGCTAGGTCCCTTGATGATATGCGAGGCCATCACAGGACCTTTTCATTCATATGAAGAGTGAATGAAGTTCTGGACATGCGCAATGTGTTCTTGGAATTTGGAAATCTTCAGTCAGACACGTCACCTGGACAGGTAAGTATTAACTTTTTTCTTTATTTCTTTATTGTTATTATTGTGTATTTATTTATTTGGCATTATTTTTACTCCAGGAGTGGAGTATAAAAAATAGAGCCCATAGTGTGTTATAGTTACATAGTTATAGTGTGTGTGTATGTGTGCTGTGATTACATATAGAGTTAAGTGTGTTTACAGGATATTGCTAGGGGGGGCTGGAAGTACTAATCAGCTGAGAGCTAGTTCTTAAAAAGGGTTAATACTGGGAGTTACTGGTCCTTATCTGAGATCTAGCAAAGGGCACAGGTTATCAACATCAAACATTCTGACCTAGGGTCAAGTCTGACTTCCAGGAGCCTAAAACAGTGTGTGTGTGTTTGGGGGGGGACAGGGTGGGTGGTTTGGGGGGGGGGGGGTAGTATATACAGAGTCTGGGATCTGTATTAGACATTTATAAACATCTGTCACCAAGGTAAGGAGTAGCCAATATTCTACAACCCACACCTCTAAAAAGACTGGAAAGACTATCCCCAATGTATGGGCGTAGGTCCTAACAAAGGACAATAGACCAGTGGACTTTTATAATTTTGGCTCTAAAGAATTAGGAATGTGTTTGGGACTTTGTGTGCTTTTATACATTCTGGTTGTTTTAGAACTTTTTTATATATATAATAAATATACAGCTGTATCGTCCCTATTGCCTTACGTGTGTGATCGTGGCCCCTGGACAGTGGAGGTATGTGCAGTGTGATTGTCTACTGTGGCACCCTGAGTCAGGACCACCATCAGGGTGGGACAGCCGGGACTATTGTCCCGGGCCCGGACCTGATGGGGGACCACCGATACTTACCTAGCTCTGCAGCAGCAGGTATCGGTGGTGTCCTACTGCCGATACTTGCTGCTCAGCGCTATGAAGTAGCTGGCCAATGCACAGGGAACTGATTCCTTGCACACCAGCCCACTGTTAAAGTGTGTCTGCCACTTCCCGTCCATGTGACGTCACATAGGGATTGGGGCCCCGGGCCCCACATTTGAAGATGGCAGCCCTGCCCTGTGTCCTAACATATGTCATTCTTTTTACTGTTTCTTTCTCCGTTAAGAAATAACATATTGCTAGAGCAACTGACATACTAGCTGCAGTGCTAAAAGAAAATGTAGATTTTTGTGTATTGCTGAATTGCATTCCTTTATGCTTGATAGACTGCTAGAAATAAAGTGACATAGTGTAGGCTGAGTATACTAAGTAAAAATTCTTATCATATAATTCTTAAAATTGCAACATAATTAGATGTGTGTGAACACGTCTTGTGGATGCTGCATGACTGATGCAGCATCACCCGATGATGACAATTATTATCAACAGCACTTTGCAGTGTCTACTGCTTACTTTGAAGAGAAGCTTTAAAAATACTATTTTCAAGTTTGATAAAACTGCATGGAGTGTGGCAGAGAAGTTCACAATGTATAATGAAAATAATTAATAAGAAGTAATCCTAGATCAGCTTTCACATTTTAACGTGTAAAAATAAGGTTGCCAGTATCTGTGTACAAAATGCAAATGTAGTCATTATTTCCACATTACTAACTCAGCATCAGGCCAGTGCCTTTTTTTTTTTTTTTTTTTTTTTTTTTTTTTTTTTTTTTTTATAGTTCAAGTTTTTTTTTCTGGTGCTTAGAAGTCATTTCATTTTCTTAAAGAAAACTTTTGAAATAATCATAAATATTTTGAGTGCATTCCTTTTGAATTTAGTATTACTATTTAGTATTACTATTCTTCTCCACAATCATAACCTCAAATTATAAAAGCTATCTTTTACACATTTGATGATTGGTACATGAAGTCTATGCTGCTAATTTCCATAACCTGTAAATGGACTTTAAAATCAGTGAAGCTTAATAACATGAGCTTTCCTTTAATGAAGCTGATCCTTATATTTTAACACTCATTGAGAAAACCAATTAACTCTAGCTCTATTGAACAACTTGAACAGGAAATAAATCAAGTGTTAAAATATTGGTGAAGAGCCAGGCTTGCTATAATTAGGTTACTGATGTAGCCAAGGCTGCCTCCGACAAGCTCTTGCGGATTGACAGCTTCGACTGTCCAAAGCAATTAGAATTTATGTCCCAAGCTTCATTGGTGAAAGCAGAGCTGTGAAAACACAATACAATTACTTTTACATTTTTCTGCCCTTTTACTGTGACACATTTCAGATACATTCTAACTCCCAGCTCCAAAACGTCACACTACATTGCACTACCAGTATCATTAGTTAACTTAAGAAGATTCTAATGCCTGAGCATTTTGTAGTTACATTCACTGAATTATACACTACCCTAATCTTCAGTGAAACTTCTTAGATGTATTACTTAAATTGTGGTGGTTCAAATTGTTTCATTATAGTAATGTGGATCTGGGGCTATACATTATAAACATGAGCTTTTATTGTAATGATGTCCTTGGTTCATCAACAAAATGAATCTTTCTTTTTTATGAACAGGAGCGGATGCATAATTAATTAAGTCAAAAGCTCTATAATGCTGGTAGTTTAAAAGCAAAAAAATTATGAAAAATATATATATATATATTATTTTAACTAATCTCTCTCTTTTTCACTCATAGGGCTCAAAATTTTACCTTTGCATTTAGTTTAATTACCTCAATTTATTACCTTCCTCCACCCAACTATGGACAGACCTCTACACGCTTTTCCGTATCATTCGTAAGAAGTATGACCCATGCTGCCATAAGGAAGCCTTAAGTCATACTTGCGGATCAGAGGTCTGTACTTTGCGAGTGTAAGTGGGGTGCCAGACACAAGTCAGAATCCAATCCTATGTTACAGATAATATATTCTGAGGCCATGGATCCATGAAAACTAAATACCAAAAACTTTCCCTGTAACAAGGTCTGTCCAACTAGTGTCACCATCCCTATTTCTTCAAAACATTATTTTTCTTTGGATGAAGATATATAATATATAAACTTAGAGTAACGCCAAAAATAAATGCAAATCTGCACAAAATGTGTTGCAATCTTAATGGGGGAAATTAGTTTTAATTTTGTTTTTGAATGCAGCTTACATGTAGTTGCTGCACAAATTTACTGAAAAGTTTTAATTTCTAATTGTAATTTGGAGATAAGCAAAAAAAAAAAAAAAAAATCAAATTTTTAATTCTAATTATGTTTGCACAGATAAAATTTGTCCCCCCTTACCCCCATACAGTTTCACATGGATTTACCCAGCAGATTTGCACTTGTTTTTACTGTTATTCTAAAGTCTGGATCGGATCCAATATCTTTTTAAAAAGTCTGGTGAAAAAATGTTTCTGCTCCAACAACTTATACATGTCATGCACCGGACTCAGTGATGGCCCATAAAGGACCACGTAGGCCAAAAGGTGCAAAATGTGGGCTAATGACTGCCGCAGAGAGTGAACACCATGAAGCAGGGCCGCCATCAGAAAATGCAGGGCCCGGGACACAACCACGGGCCCGGTCCCCCATGTGACGTCATTGGTGATGTCACATAAGGGTGGGATGCAGCAGACCTGCTTTGACAGCGGGCCAGTGTGCAGGGGAGCCCTTCCCTGTGCATTGGCCCATAACTGAGCAGCTCTGAGCAGCAAGTATACCTGCTGCTGCAAAGCTAGTAAAGTATAGGCAGGCCCCCATCAGTCTCAGGCCTTGGACAATAGTCCCGGCTGTCCCCTCCTGATGGCGGCCCTGCCAGGAAGTGCAGGGAACTAAAATAAGGTCATGCAATCAGCAACGGTAATCAAAAGACATAAGGTGCAGTGAAAAGTACTGTGATCAAGACAACACATAGGATTGGATTCTGATTCATGTATCCGCACCCATCTTAAAGCTCCTTCACCCACCACCTCCTCATTTTTTTAAAGAACCTAGGGCACTTAAATGTGATCTAGGGCTTTCCTAAGATCCCATTTTTATTCTCCTTCTCAACATACGTAATTGGGTTAGAAGGGGTTACTGCTAATTGGTCTGAGGGAATCATATGACAATTTCTATTTTCACTTCTTCAAAGATTTAATTGATAGTTCAAAAGTACAAAGGCATGCTCGTTAACAAATTCATTAAAAGTAAAGAACAATGTCTGCGTTGCTAAACACGCACGATCCAATGGCCATATCCTAGGTACTTTTCTATTTCTATGTACGGCATACTTACACACGGAAAAACACTAAAGGGTGTTTGGGTGTGGTTAGCTGCAGCTGCTGCTATCCTTGAATTGCACTTGCATATAATTGCGATGCGTATTTTTAGGCAAGTACGCAATTTCTATTCTAAGTGTGAATCACGTCCAATATGCTTTCTATCTAAAACACTGAAATTATTTTGTATTCCATTGCTTTTTATATATTGTAATACATGTTCTTCATTCTAAAGTATTTATACATGAGTATAATAGGCCATGGTTTATCATTTCTCTTCAGCATTGGAATATTTTAGTAAACTAATTGTGACAATAATGTTAATTAAACTCAGATAAAATCATGTGATTTGCACAGTGGAATAATTAACTGGTACTGTACTTTGAATTACTATATGCAAAACATAAACTGATTAGACACCTCAACCTTTGTCTGTCCTTTTGAATGAATTATATGGGACAATCATTGCCTGGGGGTGTAGTTTGTTCTGATTCCTATAGTAGCTCTTTACTCAACAAAATTATTTACAAATATATAAAAAATAACCTATTTAAAGTTTAATATAATTTCAATGTATGGAGGCAAGGTCAGATCCGCCACAGGGTGACCGGGACAGTATACGTGGGGCCCCCACACACATGAGGGTTCCCACAAACAGAGTCCCCACTCCAAAAATTTTCCTCTGGAAAGGATGTCAATCACTGAAATCATCCTTCCTTAGTGCACAGGAACTTGTTGCTGAACAAAATAGATATTGTCAGAATTATTTGCTAAATAAAACCATTTAAACAGACAAAGGAAGATTAACTAAGTGAAAACCAGAATCCAGCTGTGCAGTGACATCATTGTAGCATTATGTTCTCCACCTCCCAGTGTGATGGTGAATAGGTCAGGCTGTGGGGAAGGGAGGGGTTAGTTTCAGGGACCTATAATGTTCACTATTGTTAGGCTTTCCATATTAAATGTGCTTGTCTTTTTTCCAAACAGGTCTCTAACATGATCAGATTTAGAGCAGACACTATCTTTAAGACAGTGTAGTTTAAAGATGCAAGAACAGGTAGGAGAAAGCAGTATAGCCTGTCCTGAACTGTTCTTTTGTACAGACAGAACTATATATCCAATATCCTACCCCCTCTAGCAGGCCCATACCATTGCATTCCCCCTCTGGGCTATTTATATAGGCAATATAGAGGGAACATTGGGGAGAAGGGTGTGGAGGTAACCTTGGCAAAGGAAAGTACAAAGGTTCCGTGGCAGAGAGGGGTATATAGGGAACAGTGATTGAGAATAATAACAGAGACAAGGGGCCTGATTCAGAGATCCAGAACTAATGATAGTTCCATGTGTATATTTAGGGTCGGATCGATTTTGCATCAACTGCGCATGTGTAGTTATAGTGCAACGCCATGTACGTTGAAGTTAAGGTCGGAAATGCCTTGAGGTCGGACTTGTGAATCGGGCGGAGACTAATGCGACCCTAAGTGCGGCGGAAATATACAGACCTAAGGATTTGAATAGAAATGGGCGGGTGGGGCATTTAGATGAGGGAAAGTGGGCGTGCTTACAGAGTTAGGGCCCTAAATATACGCAACTAATACACATAGGGATGGAAGTGAGTGTGGCCTAAATATACGCAACTAATACACATAGGGTTGGAAGTGGCAAGTCTATTGAGGTTGAAGTTTAGGTCCGGCCGGAGGTTGCGCGGGGAGTGACTGTTTATTCTGGTGGGTGTAACCTGTTCCGACCTGCCACTTAGATGCGTATATTTGCGGCCCAATTGCCGACGGATCTCTGAATCAGGCCCAAGGTGACCAAAAGGCAGTGGTAGCAATGTGGCAAATGAATTATGCAGACTTGATTTGGGAGTCAATGGTGAGTGGCTGACATACAGATTCAGTGTACAGGTATTTTAGACCAGCTCTGTACCAATTGTCATTACTGGACAGTGGGGGAGCCTGAGACAAAAGAGCAGGCTTCAGGGGCAGGCAGTTTTGTAGATTTGAAAAAACAAGCTCTGATATCCATAACAAATAGTTTTCATTATTAAAACAGTTACAAAGCAACCAATAAATTAATAATACAACCTAAATAACACACTAATACAGTAATGGAGCCTTTGACTAAGTATCCTATGTCATTGAAAACTTTAGACTTGGAAAAATCTCTTCTATTTTATAGTATATTATTAAGACTGTTATTATTTATTTATTGGTTGGTTGTTTGAATACATTTTTGATTTATTTATTAATAAAATAAAAACACATCTGTGATTGATTAATTAATTTAAGAGATTTCCCTTTCTTAAAGCTGTTTCCATAGATGCTTTGAAAAAAGTCTGCGGGACAGACGAAACGCGTAAGGAATCAGGATACGCGTGGAAAGCTGCTACAATTCTTTGTTAGCTACATCTGCACTTTATTGCACTTTGCACCTTGAATGGAACATTGTATTGAAGTGACACGGCAGTGGAGATACCGAATCCACGGGCTAGGGGACGGAGCGTTGTCCTTGTGGATTGCACGGAAGAGGCTTCTCTACTTTTGCACTACGGAAGGTGGCCACCGAATATATCATTAGCGCTACAGTGGAAGTCTCACGCGGCTTTTGAAGGAGGATTGGGTGCTTCTACATTACAACTCCCGTGGACCGGGTAATACCCTCCCTTATTCAGCCTATTAGCTCCTAAATCTGTGAACTCATAGTACACGCTCCTCATAACTCCAATTGTCCCTGCTATTAATATTGTTCTCCTATGGATGCGATTATATTAGATGGGAACTAGGATATATGATTCCCTTTCATGCATATGAGCTGCTATATTTTGTAACAATTCTTGCATTTGACAGCAGCTTTAGCACGGTTTTATTATTTGTATAGTGAATAAATGTACTGCTTTTTTGAACTCCAGGTTGCCGTTTATTTGTTTCTTCAACAGAACCAGCATTTATTTAATTTATCAGTTTCCTGAGCGCTGTTTCCCTTTTTCCCTATACTTTACTTATTTAGGGGGTTTTGCAAATCCCCCTAAACAGCAGCTTGTCTCCTACTAGCGACATAGGCATTTCTTTTTTCTTTAAAATATAATGATCAATTTTTTTCGTTTTCAGAAGTTTAAATTAATGCACTGTAATTAAATATACCATCCTTGGTCTAGTAAACCTGGGTTACCTGGAGAAACACATTCCAGGATGTTTAGGATTCCTAGGTGCTATAAAAAGATTTTGAGGATTGTTTGATGGTGTCATCATTTCCATGTGAAAAACAATAACTTTGTATATTGTAGAAGAAATTGAAGATTGCCAACAAGCTGTTAGTTGACAGCTTGCAGACAATATGTTAATAAGTCAGAAGAATAGTCTGTAAGGGTAGCAATTAATATTTGAGAACCAAGTGTACCTTAACTTGTTGCTGCAAACTCAGATATTGACTGGCAACCTGCCATTGAAAATATTGCCTTGTAGCGGCAAGTCAGGCAATGTCAATGTCTGTGGACACTCTAACTTCTCCCCATTAATTGTACTCAAATTACTCCCCATAAATGGGCTCTATATAATACAAAATTATTTTTAAAAAGGGAATATAAAGTCCTTTTATGGTGGCTAGTTTGAACACAATTAAGGAGAAATAGGAAAAAAAACAAAAACCTAATCATGGGGCAGGATACTTTTTAATTGTGTTGTAATTATCCCCATAATATACATTTAAACTCCCCATTATTGGGCAGCATTGTGAAATAGAGTTCTATTAGCGGAGAATAATTTGAGCACAATGAATATATAGCTTTATTATGTTATATATAGACTATAAGCCCCATAATAAAGTTTTTTATTTCTCTTTGATGTGTTCAAAATATCACTCATTTATAGCTGTATACGAGCCATGATAAAGATTTCTTTTCTTCTTAATTGGGTCCTTATTCCCCACATAATAGGCCTTTATGTTTTCCCTATAATACGTAAAGACCTATAATGGGGAAAATATAAGAGGGGCTCTATATGATGTAGCTCTGGATTATGTCGTATAATTTTAGTATAAATATGGAGTGATAAAGGGCCTGATCCAGACCAACGCATGCATTACATACACGTGTGTCTGTAAGTACGTTTGTACTCCTTGCTCTCGGTAGTAAATCTGAACACTTACGTGTCTAGATTCCTACCTTAAATATTACGACTAGGTCTGTGGCCACAGACGTAGTTGAAACGAGGCTTCCCTGCCCTGATCCCTAATTTATGGAGCTACGACCAGTGTAAATTAGTGGTCAGCCTCTTTTGCGTACCACCAGGTGCACGTAACAAAGTTACGTATGCCTGCCAGTACGCACGTGTAATAAGGATGTGCACATGCACACAACTTAGATGACAGAGGAATTACGCACCCGGCCTGTGTAATTCCCCTGTCGTAACTAGTTCTGGATCTACCCCAAAGAGACTAAATATGGGACATGTTGAGGCATGTGGTGGACTAATGTACGTGATTTCCGTAAGGACATCTTCCCTGAAAAGAGCACAATCAAGATCTGAATGTCCACATCCTGTAAATGGGCTAGGTTAGACCACCCCTTGACTCCATTTGTAACACCCTTTCGCAGTAGCAGCAGTGTTTTGCATGCAGGGAATGTGAAGTGCAAAAATATGCATAGCTAAGATACACTATTGGGCATATGGATCAGTCTGAATTAGGCCCAGGCTAAAGAGTCTGAACTATTTAAATAATAGAATTCCTTGTTGAAACTGTCAAAATAATCTATAGAATTGTCTAGAAAAAAATTAGTTATGAATCCGTCACCTAGACGACTAACTTGATTTGGTCTAACTTGACCGATATTCCAGTTTTCATTACATGTTTTGTCAGAGGGCTTGCAACAAATGACATACAGTATCAACCCATCACAAACAAGTTTGTGTAAAAATGAAAAAGGTAGAATTATGAATATGCAAAACACTAAAACTCATAATTGATTTTCATGTTATCGCTGAGCAATGCAAGTCATGCTGTAATTAATAACTTTCCTTTATAACTGTCCTTGCCATAAAACTGTCTCTACCAGCACAATCAACTACATGTCTGCTTGAATAATTAACATGGAGTTTTATTAAAAATTTTGATTATTTTATAATACTACTTTTTTCTGCTTATGAACTGCTTATATGTTCTTGGTTAGTAACTTTCACCAGCAGTATTGTGTTCATTAAGAAATCTCATACCATTCTGTAATAAGATCATTACACTTTACTGCTAATACAATAGAAAGACAATTACAATGTTCAAGTATCACCAGATGCTTGTCAACTGAAACTTAGATCTTTATTTAGGAGCTTCTAGCATTATATCTAATCAGGTTTACTAACTCAATATGCTATCCAGCTGTTTAGAATCTACCAAAATTAATTTAGGATTGAATCAAATAATGATTTATGTTACTCTGATTTATGTCTCATTCCTGAACTTCTCCAAAATATGTGTGAGTGTGTGCTTTTCCAACAAACCTGCTGGGTAGTAACTCAGACTTAATAAGGCTTCCTCCCTGACCTCCTGGGTTATTCCAATCTAAGGAATGAATCCAGACCCCGCGCTTTCTGTACGTGTGGGGGTCTGTCAGTCTGCACGGAAGAGGGGAATGAACTCCCTCTGTCATTCCCCTCTCTCATGCCAATATTGTGTGACTTATGCTGCCATAGGGCAGCCTTAAGTCACACAGGCGGATCAGCGGTCCACCTCATAAGTACCTAATACTGTAGCTCTCCAACTGCACAATTTAAATGCTTTAAAGCACAGCCACTTTCATCGTAATTCCTATCATATGGACTTAAGTTCCATATGATAGGAATTACGTGCGTACAATGCACAAAACATCTGGTGGGCGCATTTGCCTTCCCTCAAAGCGCCCCACTTACGCCCTTTGCTTGTATAAGTGGGGTGACGTTCGCAGGTCTGGATCTGGCCCTAAGTTGGGCACACACTACAAGTTTATGCAACAATTAACGTTACAATTCTATAATGTTTGGAACAATATCATGTTAGTGTGTACACTAGAGCAATCATTCCTATTCACTGCAAAGAACATAAAGGTTTGATAGCATTTAATAAAAATGTTATTACAAATAAAGTATTGATGTTGTTTCATATGTGTAATGTGTATGAGGATTGTACCTTCTTCCACACAATTTGTCTTTCTCTTTCTGCACTAGGGTCACCTTTATAAACATGCATATTCACATTTTTGTTTGAACAGAGAGTTATAGGTGATAAAATCACCAATATGCTGGTAAATCAAGTGAACCCAGTTTTATTTTACCACTTTTAGAGGAGTAAAAATCAAGTTGCACAGTACAGCGATTTACCTATGTCTAAAAAGGCAATGTGATAGTAATCTGCAGAAAAACTGCTAGTTACTAGTTACAATCTCAATTGGCAACATTAGTTGATCTGAATTATAGGGTTTCTTCAGAATCAATGTCTTGTAGCTCATAATGGGCTGGATCCAGACCTTGTTAAGTGCATGAACTTAGTTATTCAAGGGCTAAACCATGTTGATTTCATGTCATATTTCATCTGTTGCAAACAGTATTAGAGTTGAGAGGTGATGTTTCCTAGCCCAAGTCTAAATAACAGTGTGATAGTAAAGCAGGTCAGTATCTGTGTGCAGTAAGCAATTCAAAAATATATCCCTGCATGCAAAGAATACAATTAACTTGGCTCCCCTTGAAATCAACATGGTTTAGCCCTTGAGTAACTAAGTTCATGCACTTAACAAG
>WWET01001077.1:360601-374491 GCA_011038615.1 Limnodynastes dumerilii | reverse complement strand
TGAAAAGTGCATCTTGTACATGGGGAAAGCTCCCCTCTCCCCTTTAAAGTTTTTTTACCTTTCAGATAATCCAGCGAGCAGGACTGCGGCCAGAATATGACGTCCTGCGGTGGCCGAGACTGGGAAATGAAGTCCCGCGGTAACAGGCTGTGACCGTGGGACTTCATTTCCCAGTCTCAGCCACCACAGGACGTCATATTCTGGTCGCAGTTCCGCTCGCTGGATGATTTGAAAGGTAAGAAACCTGAAAGGGGAGAGGGGAGCTTTTCCCCATGTACAAGATGCACTTTTAATTTTGGGACCTTAAAATTAAGGTGCGTCTTATACAGGGGTGCGTCTTGTACATGGGGAAATACGGTATATAAAATTTCAATTTATTAGGTATGCTTTAAAAAGCGAAATATTAAAACTAGTGAAAGGGAATAAGGAAGTGAAATTAAAATCAAATAATTACAGGCTGACTCCTCATCTGAATTATATATTTCTGTATAGTGCAACCAACTAAACAGAAAATAAGCACAACAGATATTCTGTAGTAAAGTCAAATTATAGACTTATATGAATTGACTTAGATGAATGGTAAGTATCAACATATATATATATAAAATAGTAGTAGTGGTAAGATTTAAATGTACAAGGGAATATTGTGATGAATAGTTCTAATAATTTAGTATATTCTTCTTTTATAGTTAGTCAAAACGGGGAAGATATATAAATCAAACCTTTATTTTGCACTGATTTTATAATAATATGTGGTTTCCAAAGAATACAGTTTTAATATAATTTATTTTTTCCTCCGGATGTTAATACCTAGATTGTATGTTTACAAAAAAGCAGTCTGGTGATAATAGACTGTAAGAATTATCTATTTAATATCCAAAATAGGTCATTTTGATTAATATGTCAAATATAAGTTCTTGAAATAGCACCTATGTAATTATTTGTTAACAAGGGATGACTGACAACGTGATCCTTGGGTGGGTAGTAATTAACAAAAAGGTTACACAGATAACAAGGCAGTTATAAATTAAATGAGTACATATCTGGTTGCCGTTAAATGTTGAAAAAATCAATAGGTTACATAAATTAATCTAGGTAATAGTAAGTTATAAATATTGTCTGATAGTTGTTAGAGTAGATGGTTTTTAATAACAAGACAATTATAATTGCTGTAAATAGCACGTGTATATTTGTCTATGAATAAGGGACGACTACAAGCATTACCCTTGTGTAAATACCAATTTTATAAGTAGCGGAGCACAATTATAAACAAGATTGGCATATGTATAAATGCCTGGAGGAAATAAATTATACAAATATTACCCTTGTATCATAAGTAAAGTAGAATTAGAGATCATTTGTGAGCGGTAATGAGCGCTCTAAAGTTCATACAGAAAGTTAGGGCTTTAGGAGCGACTACAAGCTGTATCCTTATTGCAATCTAAGATGTTGGTTGCATAATTATAATCAATAGTTTTTAAAATGAGAGAGACAGATAGAAACGCCGACGCGCGTTTCGCATACGGCTTTGTCAAGGCGGCAAGTATTAAAAGAAAGAGGTGGGACTAAAGTGTACTCCGACCTATCATAGTTTAGGTAGTATGATTGACATCTATTGTGGATACATTGTTCGGTGACTAGAGCCTATCACATTAAAGATCTATTGGACATGAAAAGTGTATTATATGTATCATAGAAACAGGACCTGTATAATATATCATGGACATGAGCAAGGAGAAAAAAAAAAAAAAAAGAGAGAGAAGGGGAAAAATTATCGTTGACACAGATTAAAAAAATTTGTAATTGAAAAAATGATAGAAAAATGTAGAATTTGTTTTTAAAAAAATGACAAATTAATATGGACCTTTGTGAGGAAGATTGTATTGAAACCACAATTAAGTGGCTATATAAATTGGAAAGTGGATTTCTATTATTTAATTGAAATGAAAAAAGTAGTAAAATAAAAGTAATTAAATATAATGAAATTGATGAAGGGCTGCCTGTGATTGGACAGCTTCCCTGTAAATAGACCAGCTGGGGCATGTTGATTATATAATCTGTACTCTAGTACTACCTTGCTCGCTCCTAGTGCTCTTGCCTAGTGTTGCTGATTCCTGAGTATCCCATCTTGTTCCTGCCTTGGTCCTTGCCATGATCCTCTGTGTTCCTGCATTCTCTCGCCTCTCTCCCTGGTGTCCGCTCTTTGCTCTTTGCCCCTTCCTTTTCCTGAGTGTCTGTTCTTGTTACTCTTCGGGGGGTCCCTCTTGGTTGAGTGAGCGGGTGTTAGTCCCTGCCAGTCTAGCCTCTCCTTGTCTTTTCAGTAGTTTTGCTACCGTCTCCATCCATGTTCTGTGTTCAGTATCGTCCGTCACAGGTAAGTCTCTTCTTTACTTTTCTCGGGCATTGCCTTCGGGGGCCGTGACCTGCTAGATGTTCTGCAGCCCAGACTATCCCCACCATTAGAAGTTATAGTGAAAACCAGGTCCGAGTTAGACTCTGCGCCCTGGTTGCAGAGTCCGTTTCCGTAACAGATACAATATTGTTACCCAATTTAACTCATGATTTAAAGGGGCGATTAGGAAACAACACACCTGTACACACTGTCAGGTGTTTCCATAACCCACAGTTGCACAGATATGCATGCCTACAAAGGTGAAACTACTGCAAAAAGAGCAAGGGCAATTGTTAAACTGAAGGTCTGGACAGTATACACACTGAAACTTTGGACATCTCTGATTGGAAAAAATTGCCTGTTCCAAAAAAACAGTCAAACAACGCAATGCTGTTTCACATGATTTTTTTTTTTTTTTTACTATATATAGATTTTTTTTAAAAATGTTTTTTTTCTTTACAAACGTGTATTCTAGCAGTCTACCCATACATACCACCCTTTTCCTCCCCATAATAGCTATTAGGGAGATGAAAAGGGAGGTATAGTATATGGGGATACCACTGGAATTCTTTTAATAACTCCAGACGTATTCACACTTAAGTAAGTGTAGAATCTAAGGGCCTGATCCAGACCTACGCTGTTGTGCGTAGCATATTATCGCCAAACGTACCACCAATGCACGGCAATAGGCACTCCCCTTGCTCGTACCTAGTTTAGCATCCATACGCTCGGCAAACCCTACCCTAACTTTTGTGTTTGTTTCCGCGGCTGTCCGTACGTTCCGTTCATTGCGTATTAACGACGCTTAGCACACCCATACTGTACAATTTAAATGGCTCCCCCCGCCTACATTCCTTAACTCCAGCGTCCGTACTAACTTCGTACTTTAAACACGCCCTGTCGTCTGAAAATACGCAAACAATACGGATTCCAGAATCGCCGCTATGAAAAGGTGTTTGGTACGACCGGAAGTTGTCACTATGCACATACGCATTGCGTTTTTTCTGCCGTTTTTACGCTTACGATCAGCGTTAGCTCGCATGCGAGCGTAGGTCTGGATCAGGCCCTAAGTGTGTATTTTTACGATCATTTTACGAGCACAGAAACCATGGCTTCTGATTCACATACACGGACGTCAGATTTAGAACTGATGCATGCATTGGCATGGATTGAGTCACACATGCGTGGCTAGAGGGGCAAGACTCTTAATGCAAATGAGCAGCACACGGTCTACTAATGTACAGTATGGGCATTCATACAGAGTTAGGCCTGATTCACATGTAGGAGTGAAACAGGTTACGAAAGCTTTACATATGCAAGGCAGAAGTTAAGGTAACCATCGACCACTCGTAAGCTGAAGAACTGTATTGTTTGCTGTGAGGCCATGCGTCTTCTTACTTATTTCATGCCATACTTTCTGCATGTTTTTAATCAATTGATGTGTGTTTATAAATTAAACAAATAAAGGCTTGTTTATTAAATCTTATGCTGATTTCACATTATGTGCTACACTTTAACCATGTAAAGTTGCCATTTCTTGTGTATAGTTTGAGAAGGTTTATTTTGAAATTTTATTAACTTAAAATTTTGATTTGGTTGTTTGTTTTGATTTTATTTTTAAAATGATTCTTTTGTTAATGTTTTATGAAATTCTCTATATGTAGTGGATCATTGTTTGTATTTCTTCATGCTGTATCTGTTTATGTTTTTTGTAATGCTTAATTTTATTTCTATTTGTACTTTTAATGGTTAATTTTGTTTACATATGTTAATGAAAGTACTTACTGTGTTTAAAAATATTTTTTTTTAAATGTTCCATAGCCTATTCAGTATGTTTAGTTATATATCTTTCAATCATAAGCAATCCTAAATGCAAGTCCGATTCACAGCTAATAAAGTCCGCACGTACCTAATTATACGCAAGATAGACTAACATCCTTACATTTCACTCCCGACTCAGGGGGAGTGGTTCTTGGGTTCTTTCCTTTCTCTGAATCGGTATTGCGGATTTTTCACGTGCATATATTTAGGTATGTTCGAGATTTTACTTTTAACTGTGAATCAGGTCCTCCAGATGGCATTATTTTTACTCTTGGGGCCTCATTCACTAAACGCGATTTTACTAAAATCATGTGATTTTGAGCTTCAAAATCGCCAAAGGCGATTCACTAAGCTAAAAATCACGTGATTTTAGTAATTTTTTAATCACGGGTCCGAAAATCGCGGTCCCCGACTTTTTTCTATTACAAACATACAATGTTTGTAATTCACTAAATGCGATTTCACCAAATCGCGGTGAAATCGCATTGAAATAAAAAAACATAAATTCGCCTCTATAGAGGGGCGAATTTATGTTTTTTGTGCCGATCGAGACCATTAAAACACATGTCTGTATAACAGACGTGTTTTTTTGTTGAAAAAAAAGTTCGGCATGTCTGCAATGTGTAGGCATGCTGTGGTCATTGAATTACAAGGATCAGCAAAGGTGATCCTTGTAATTCTTTGTTTACAGCATGGCTACACTTGTAGCCATGCCGAACTGCATGTCCAGTGTGTGTAAAAAAAAAAAAATTCTACTAAGACATTAACCCTAAAAAAAATTTGCGTCAATATCGCCGCGATTTTTCACTAAAATATCGTCCTTAGTGAATAAGGCCCTTGGAACGAAATGAGAAACTCCACTCTGGTAGTTTATATATATTACAAAGTGCCAGCCTTCACTGAGAAAAACAGGACGGCAGGGTGCTGCAAAGTTTACATGGAGCAGCATGGAAACAATAGTTTTCCATGGTAATCCATTGTCTGTGTCTTAAAATGAAGTGATAAGCACTTAGTAAATAGAGCCCATAGTGTAATAAAGATCCAAAAATCAACCTGAAGTATCAATAAATATATTTTAGTGCTTAACAAAATGTAGGCCCTTTATTTTTTATAAGGTGTGTAACTGCAGTATACAAAGGTACACTTTATCTAGCCTAGATATGGCACTGTGAAAAAAATAGCTGCCTCTTCATCCATCTTTTAAAGAAGGGTTTATTTTCCTTGGCTTACAAAAATCTTGCTAGAGAAGACTATTATCTACCATAATAAAAACAGCGTCTGCTAAACTACCACCTTCCAAGCTCAAAGTGGCCTGATATAAAGTGGTATTCCTTAACAATTCTCCCCCTACTGCTTTTGGTTTCTAAATCTTTTAAAATTAATTCATTTAACAAATTTAAATTTGATCACAATTTTCCATGCAAATCCTAAGGTTACTCTAGACCTGAAGATAGATGTTGAATAGATATGTGTAGATATCATTGTGAAAGTACCTATAATATTTCTACAATGCTAATAAAGTACTATACATTATTAATCCAAATGGCAAAGGTCTCTAGCGTACCCTTTTAGTTTCCTGTTTTATATTGTAAACAGTAAATTAATGCAATGCAAATGTTGCTTCCTTTATGACAGTGTAAAATTCACTGTTGCACTTTCTCATTAAAGACGATTAAAATAATTTATCACTTCCCTCATGAGTCTTAATCAGTTTATAATTAAAAAATATACACAGATTTAAATACATGCTATAAATAATTTAGCACAGAAAAACTAGAACAGGAAACAGAGTAGTATTTCAGAGACACAATCTTAGATAATCTCTTATATTTTTAAATATATTTTTGTGACCATAATCATTAAAAATGCAGATTCAGATAATAAAAAATTGGTGTGAATATGGTAAGTAGTGTCCGACCCAGCCATTCTACACTGCACATGCATGTGAATCCATGCTAACCAATAGCACTTTCCGATTTAGCTAGTCCCAATAGGAATGACACTTTCAACAGTAGAGCTTGGTAGAGTAAGCAAGCGGGTCTTCCATCTAAGTCAGTTTAAAGTTTATAGTATTTTCACTGGATCTGAATTGCATAAAAAGTCTCGGTTATGCACATAATGTAAACAGATTACACAAGGCTATATTAATGCTTTGAGAAAGAGAATATCCCCCGAAACGCATCAGCGGACTCATTACAGACTCCTTGGGCTTCCCTCCAGCTGTGTAGTTTGACAGACCTACGGTGGCTATTACTATCTGCACCTCACGGGACTTTTAGGCGCCCTGCCGGACTCTGTCTCTTTAGTTGCTCGGTAGGGTCGCTCCTTGCTGCCTGCACATTGTAGTTTGTATATGTATCAAGTGCAGATTTTTATCTATTGGTTTTAAAGTTGATGAATGTTTAAATAAATGTGTCATACTCTATTTACATATTCCGCTTTTATCTCTTTTTCTTATGTGATGGATTCTATGAGCGGTGTAACTACAAGCAATTGAAAAGATTTTGTTATCTGGACTCTTATAATCTCACATGTTTATTTATTTATATTTTAGTGCTGTGTAGTAGACCTATCTTTTATCTTTTCATTTATATAGGGGTGTAGGACCCCCTAGGTTCTGCTGTCAGCTACTTGTTTAGTGCAGTAGGTACCACTACCCTCTTTTTATCTATACTAATGCTGTTCAGGGTTGTAGGGCTGGATCCAGGATTAGTAATGATGGGGCTGATCCAGAGCTACGCCCGCCTTAGTTAATACGTAGGCGTAAGATTGGCTGAAAAGCCGATCTACGCATGCGCCAGGCAGATGTTGCCCGGCGTAACTACGGCAACGTCCGATCATGGATCGGACATCCGTAGCACCAGCGTAGTAAGGTTGGAGGGGGCGCCCCCCAGCGTTACTACGCTGAGGTTAGTGCAGGGAGGCGGGGGAGGGTAATGAGGCTGGGAGGGCGGCGTTATCATACTAACGCTGCCGTCCCAGCGTATTTACACTCCCTTACGCTGGCTGAAGTTAGGGTAGCCTTCAGCCGGTGTAAGGGAGTGTAAATACGATAGAATAGGGGGAGTGTCAGGGGGAGTCCCACGACATCGTAGGTCTGGATCAGGCCCGATAGGCGTTTTTCCTATGTCACACATGGAAATCGCCTATCTGTGTGCACTGCGCATGCACAGAAAAGTATTTTAACATCAGAAGGCATACTTCTAATGCATAATTCCTAGTGGACATCAGTGACTGAACGAGGGCCAGTCCACTGGATGAGCATAGGTATTTAATTGTTCAATCGAAGCAATCTAGGGGCCAACACTCAACTCACAGATCTGTATATTTAGCAGATAAGCTGCCGTCTGGAAATAGTGTCACAATGGCACTATGTATTCACATGTAATGAGGAAAACAAATCACTAGACAGTTCTGCAAAATGCCCGGATAGCTCCTAACTAGTCTGCCTGTATTGAAGCTCAATTGATATTGAAGTATTTTCTTTGTGTTCCTATGTTGTCCTGGTGAGATTCATTTATTAAAAGTTTACTGTAAAGTAGTTTCAATTTGTATCAATCTATGTTTAGTTCCTG
Source organism: Limnodynastes dumerilii (assembly GCA_011038615.1). Lineage (NCBI taxonomy): Eukaryota > Metazoa > Chordata > Amphibia > Anura > Limnodynastidae > Limnodynastes > Limnodynastes dumerilii. The sequence goes on along the minus strand of WWET01001077.1, from coordinate 366,703 downwards.
AAGCTGTTGCCGTATTAACTATATGTATAGGGAGAACCAAAGTTTAGTGCTGGGTGTGGAGCGTAATAAAGTGGATAGTAAAAAGTAAAGGTGAGAGGAATAACAGATACATTAGTGTGATATTGCTTGATAAACTGTTAAAAAAAACCCAAAACAAAATGGAAGTTTTTACATACAAACCCTTAAAGTGTAGTTTTCGTAACTGTTTTCCGTGAGGAGGAGATCAAAGAGGAGTGTGATAATCTCTAATCTCCTGCATATATAGGATAGTAAAGTCTATGTGTAAACTGTCTCAGAATCTTAGCAGAGATTTATACACCAGTGCTCTGGATCTCATTACTGGGTGAGTGGGTATATGAGATCCAGAGCACAGGAGATAGGTCCTGATAGCACAATAAGGGACATTTACTAAAGTCAATTATTTCAAAATTGCTGTTTTTGGTGTGTTTTTTGGTGATTTTGGACTAGCAGAATTTACTATGCAAAATTTGTCAAAAATTCACCCTAAAATCGTCAAAAAAAAGAGCTGGGTGTGAGTGTGTGAGAGTCCCCATCAGAGGGTATAAATATGGGTCCAGTAATCACAGGATTCATTAGCCAGAGGGAGGCAAAAGAAGAAGAAGCATCCGTTGTAGGAAAAAGCCAGGAAGAACAGAAGGAGCCCAGGACCGAAGTCACCTATGGAAGTCTTTAGAACTGTGAGTATTAATATTTATTTATTCTTATTTTTGATGTGTTATGAAGCAAAATTATAATATTTCAATACATTTGCAGAACACATATTATTTATTTTGGCACACATGTTAAAAACATATGATATTGCTTATAATTACAAAACGGGACACTGCATATACTTATAGGAATCGGGTCACTATATGTATGCGGCAGCATGCCATTAACCCTTGACATGTTGCCACTTATGGTACTAAAAGACACAGCATGCCCTGCAATACATAGGCATGCTGTGCTTTCTAGTACTATATGCGGCAGCATGCTAAGGATTGATAGCATGCCTGTGCCTTTTTTCTACTGAGAAATAACTTTCTTTTTTCATTTAAATTATAGTTTTATTTTTTTTAAACAATGTCTGTCTACTAAAGGGCACGAAGTGGCGCCGCACTTTAAAACGTAAAAAAAGCCCTTTAGTATGGCAATGGCTGCCAAAAATGGACTTTAGTAAATTTACCACTATGAGTTCAAAATTAGTATCAATTTGTTGCAGTTTGCAAAGTTAATATCAATTTGTTGTGGTGTAGTAATCTCTTAGGGCCTGATTCAATCGTCTGTGAAGACGGGAAAAACACAAATGATAATGATAATAAAAATTTGCGGAAAAGCCACTGCAATCAGACGCCGTGGTCTATTGAATCAGACCCTTAAAGTCTGTGTACAATGTCAGATATTAAGTAGATGAAAAGAATGGCAAATAGTAAAGAAATAAATGGATAAAAACAATAATAATAGTGTTATACAATAAATTGTGAAAGAAATTAAAGGTATTATCACACTCACAAAAGACAGCTTGTTATGTGGCTCTGACTGGTTTCTCTATTGTGGTCCTAAATTCCAAATGTTCCAATTGCAGATGAGCTGTTGGATGAGAAAGGTGTGTGTGTGGGGGGATTGCGGCGGTGGACTCTTTCGGTTCTGCAGAGACGTTCTTGAAGGGCATGCCACCTCACTGGATACTAGGTTTGCTGCTTCCCCATTTATCCCGTTTGGACGTTGGTGCGCCTTCTAACAACTGCTTAAATAGCAGTCTGTTAGAGGTCTCCTGCTATGCCAGTATGTCAGTGTGAGCCTCTTTTGCTTGTGTCTGGGAAGGCTGAAATGGCAACAGATATATTCCAACACTGGACCAGTGTTTTATATTTTATATATGATAAATATAAAATAGGGTAAATAAAACAAAATCGAAACCAAAGATTTAGTATAAAATTCTGAGCGTAGCCTCCACAATGAAGGCAAATGTATGGAAATTCTGATTCACAATACCACATGCAGGAGAGCAGGGTACTCCCTCTGCTTTCCTATGTGCAGATAGTGGATCTGTGCACTTGGGGCAATGTTAAATATGCTTCACAAAACTGTGCGTGAGGATTATAAGATCATACATAAGGGCTAAATCAGCTTTTTTGTGTCATTCTAATAAGGAATTTCCAGTCTGGATTTCATTTAGTGCATTGATTTAGACCTTCATTAACCCTTTTCAGAATCACTTGGCCTAGCTACTAAAAACAGCAGCGGTGATCAGTAATCATGTTAGCATTAGAGACCTTCTAAGCACTCCCCTTGCATGTGCGTTCTTTGGCCATTTTACACTTTCCAAACTCTATCTTAACTTTTGTCAGCGTAACTGCTCACGTATGTTGAGGCCTCGTGTAGTAACGCCGCTAAGCACGCCCACACTGTACGATTTAAATGCCTCACCCCGCCTTTGAAGTATAATTACAGGAGACGTATGTTTGGCATGCCCCAATGTAAGGAGATACGCTACTGATACGTGAAAGGCCCTTACGCTATGAGTTACGTGGCATAACATCTGCCCCACGCATGCGCAGTACTAATGAGTGAATTTACACAAGCAGCGTGTGTAAATGCACTCACGGACGTTGTGCTGGATCTGCCCCTTGGACACTGCAAATGTCAAATATAATTAAATATTTAATCAAGAAAATGGTAGATACACAAGCAGAGCACTGACAACTAAACTGATCTGATTTTGGTACATTTAATATCAGGTTGCAAGAGAAACTTCATATAAGAAAAATTGAATTTCCCAGTCAAGAAATGCCCAAGGGAGTTGAGCACAAAAAAACATTGTTAACAAAAGTAAAGCTAGGCAAAAATGACAGAGACAACCAATAATACATCAGTATTCTGCAAGGCACCAAAAAGACCAACAAGAATGCAACCTAGTAGAGAGCTCTTTTAACAAACAACCTTGACTCCACACTACCCAGCTGAAATTTCTTGCTTTAAAAGTAAACTGTGCACGACTATACCACAGTTTCTGTAACATGTGACACTCAATATACTATGTAAGTTTTATGACTTTTCTACTGACAGTACTTTTGCATAGAAGGTACACAAAAAATTGCTTTCTTGATGTTACATGTGTATAAAACAAAAGGCTTACATTTGCTTATGTGTGCATAAGCACCATACTCAACATTGTATTGTTGGAATAATGAGCCAACCAAGTCTGAGCATGGCACAAAATTATCCTATTTAAAAATGTTTCAGCATTTTCAATTCTGACAGCTGAATGCTACTTTCATGCAATTAACCTAAAATATCAAAACATTTATAGAATGCATACAGTTTAGCCTAAATACTGTATGTCTCCAATTAATATAAATTAAGGTTTTACTATATTTGACAAAAATGTTGTGACACTTCCATTAATTAATACAGTTCACTCTAAATAGGCTGTTTGTGACCCTCTAAATCTCCATTATGCGTTTAATTCTTAGCTACAGCACAGCTTATATATTGCAGCTTTCCAATGCAATTATTTTTTAAACTTAATTAACTAGCTAATGTCTCTAATGTGTCATCTACAACACATATTGTACAGATGTGGATTAGCACCAAAGATTCATATGTAGATTCACTCTACAATCAAGTCAATTTATACATATTTATATTATAGCCCAGGGATGACACAAACAAAAGCAAATCAAATATACAAACTATTCATTAAAAGTTTGAACCTTTGAAGTTGTTTATAAAATTTATATCTGGATACCATTACAATAAGATGGCTAATAAAAACAAGCATTTTGTGCTAGAAACAGGATTAAGTCTTTCAATATAAGCCTTTTACTGCATCAGCAATAAGCTGGAATTTTTTAGAATCCAGTCCAAAAATTCTAATATCATTTCACTGTAATTGTTCCCACAGTATGTTGCAATTTACAAGGAATAAGGTCTTGATTAAGTCATCCTTCATCAGAGCTGTATTTCTGGATATTCAACATTGGAGTTGCCATGGTTTTTAAAAGAAATAAAAAGAGTTCTACTGATGGGTAAAAGCAATTTTCATTGCATGAGCACGTAAAATTGATGAAGCACAATGTTCACCTTCTTTTTGTTATAATCCACTGGTCGCTGATAAACATTTAGTGCAATATTATGGTACAGTCATGTTAAAGAACAAAATTATATTGTTGCTACATTCATTTAATCAAACAAAAGTACACTTCTGGATAATAAATCTCTATTTCTATTGCTTTGAAATAAAACACTCACTAACAAAACACGGTCATTGAAAAAAAATATGTTGTGCATTCAGTCACTTCGGACATGTGTTATGCATGTCATATTTTGAGAAATGCCAATAAAAATTGCAGCATATACATAATTATACTTCTTAGAAATACCGTCCAGTTTATGTGTATTTAAACACATTGTATTGTCATTGGGCTGGATTCAGACTTAAGTAAGTGCTTGAAATTAGTTACTCTTGGTCTAAACCAAGTTGATTGCAGGGGAGTCATATTTTATCTGATGCAAACAGTATTAGAGGTGAGAGGTGATGTTTCCTATCCCAACTCTAAATAACAGTGTGATAGTAAAGCTGGTCAGGATCTGTGTGCAGTAAGCAATGCAAAGGTATATCCCTGCATGCAAAGAATACAATTAACTTGACTCCCCCTGCAATCAAACATGGTTTAGCCCAGGAGCAACTAATTTCAATCACTTACTTAAGTCTGGATCCAGCCCATTATTAGGACATAGGGATAAAGGAGGACAAATCAATATGCATAAAACTTGCAAATGGCATGCTCATCATAGTGCTTAAATTACCTACACTCACCATTACTGTGCTTGGGATAAACTCTAGGTGTCCCTGTTCACAAGAATCATATGCATGCACCTTTTTTCAAGATAAAATCAGTGTTATAAACCGTAAATTGTGGCTAAATGGGTTAATATGGTATCCACAAGAAAATCCACTTGACTTGCTGTAGACACCTTTAACAAAGATGGTTAATGTCTGGGAATGAACCAACTGGGCAGAGTCAACTGGAGTGTGTGGTAGAGGGCTAAAATGGTTGAATTGAGCAGTCCTGCAGCATGGGAGATAGAAGCTTTGGAACTGCTGCAGAGGAAGCAGTTTTAAGCAGGGTACACACTGGGACATTTCTGCAGATAATCTTTCCAATAACACACCTAAAAAAAACGTTTCACCAGATATCTTACCAGAGTGTAAAGTTCTTCTAAAAGACACAGCACACACTTGCAAACCGCAAAATATATCTTTCCATCGTTGATCTGAAATATTAGGATCTCCAATAGATCACAGACCATTTTTTGACTACCCTTGGACAGTACCCACTGGTAAGATATCTGGTGAAATGGTCTTTGGATTGTGTGATTGGAAAGTTTATCTGTTGAAAAAGCCCCAGTGTGTACCCACCTTTAGTCAAGAAGAACCTCTCCCAATCTCTTTATACTTGTCTCTATCTCTGTCTGTCTGTGCTACCCTTAATGTACCCTTATTATGTCCCAGTGTGTGTGTGTATAACTGTGTGCACATTAATGTGCATAAATTTGTGTGTGCATATGTAGGTGTGTATGTGTATCTTAGGCAAAGCCATATGGGTCAAGTCGATGGGCTGGTAGACAGCGTAAATGCAGAGAGCTAGTCATCAGTAAGAGCCACAGGGATTTTCAGCAAGGACAAAGTAGTATTCTTCTGGCTTCTGTAAGAATATATTTCAACCTCTGACCACTATAGGAAACATACAGTGATCTGCTTTCCAGTCTGCTGCTCTATTTTCTGTTCTTTTAAACAAACCCAAATCACCAAAAAGGACCATGACTGATGAAGTGGCAGTCATGTTCCATTCTCTCCCTGCTTCACACCAGATTCTCATAATGCTGATGGTATAACCAGCAAAGAAACTGTCCATCAGAGGGTATAAATAGGGGCCCAATATTGCCTGATAGTCATTAGCCGGAGGGACACCAGAGATGCAGGACCATCTCCAGGGATCCAGGATAAAGAAGAAGATAGACCGGAATGATCTCTGCAATCAAGAATGAAGACTGCAGTACTTTAAATATGTTTTATATATATGTTTTATATATATA
>WWET01001077.1:348122-360400 GCA_011038615.1 Limnodynastes dumerilii | reverse complement strand
AAGTATTATTTTAAATAAAGGATAATCTGCCTGCATAAAAATTTTAATAACCTATAAGGGGAACAGTATATATAATCATTAGTATGGGGGCACTGTATATCTAACTATTAGTATCAGGGAACTGTATAGCTAATCAATCATTACTATCGGGGCACTGTATAGCTATGTATATCTATCAGGGCACATCTATATTAGTATTTATCAGGGTGCATCATATATATATATATATTTCTTTTCTGTTAGGGCACACTTTGCTTAATATTGATTCAGGGTACTATTTAATGATGAAACATGCCATTAATTCTTGGCAAGTTGCCGCTTAAGGTATTATAAGGCACAGCATGTCCTGCAACACATGGGCATGCTTTGCGTTCTAGTACTATGGGCTTCATTTACAAAACGGTGATTCCTTTCGTTTTCATTAGATAAAGACCGTTTTCACCTGAAAATGGTCTTTATCTTCTGAACATGAAGGCATCGCCATTTACAATGCAATGATCACCAAATTAGCATTACCTCCCCAGATCGTCGGCCTGCTCTAATGAATGCGGGCCAGATGATCACTGTATTTACTAAGTATTTTCATGGATTTTAACAATCCGGGCTGATACTCTATATATCGCCATCTGAAGATGGCATTAGGGTAAGTATTCCTGCGGTCTCCCCATATACCCCCTTTTCCTCCCCTAATAGCTGTTATTAGTGGGAGGAAAGGGGGGTATGTATAAGGAGACCGCAGGAATACACATTGTGTGTGTATATATTAATAAAAATAAATAAATATTTACTGGGGTTTTTATTAAAAAAATAAATAAATAAATAAACATTAGGTTAAATAAAAAATAAAAGAAAGGGTTAACTTACCTGTCCAGCGCTCCACGTCTCTCTGTTAAGTTAATTTCCGGAGCATGCACATTTTTATTAACTTTTGGAAGTTGAAAATTTTCAAGTGGCAAAAGTTAGCCACTGCATCGGGACTTCATATTTGAGTGTAACGAGCCGGGCTGCTATCATTAGCACTCGATGTGCTATTGATAATAAATGAACCCCTACTGTAAATGTGGCAGCATGCTTCTTAGTGTCTAAGTTTAAAAAAATATTTTCAACATTTTTTAATTTTTTTTAATTTTTTAATAAAATGCATGTCGCAGATCTCCCTGCTCTAAGCAATGGATATCGATAGAGGCTGCCTCCCTGGACGCCCCTCCTGAAACAATTCCCTGGCTAACGAATCTCCCTTCATCCAGTCATCCCCTGATACATCCAATGCTGCAGTGCTGGTCCAAGTTGCGAAATCTTCCATCTATCTCAGCTGCGGCGTCGCCATTGACACCGCTCTCACATAACCCTGACTTCCCTCCGGGTATTCCACCTACTAATCTCTCCCTCAGGTGTGGGGGTTCAATTGTCTGTAGTATACATCTCATAGATAACAGAATAGTGAAGCCTTTTGCCTCCCTTCAGAAAACTTACTCTCTATCCCCCACTGATTTCTGGCTATATCTCCAAGCGAGGGACTTCATTTTGCGCAGAATCTGCAAGGGAGGCAAAACGAGATCGCTTACGCCTTTTGAAACCTTATGTACCCTCCTCCAATACCCCAGACACACGATTAGTCGGATATACCAATTCATTCTAGACGACAGATATCCCTCCTTACCCCTCTACACAAGACTATGGGACCGCGACCTTCACAGGACACAGACGATTTGTGGACCAAAACCTTCCAGTTTACTCAGGCAAGTTCGGCCAGCCTGGGGGTTTTGGAAACCCACTACAAAGACTGATGCGCTGGTACTGATGCCCGGACCAACTGGCACAGATGCGCTTGGGGATTTCGGGAACCTGCTGGAGATGCGGATCGGAAAGGGGCACATTTCTCCATATTTGGTGGAATTGTTCCAGACTCACTCCGTTTTGGTTGAAGGTAAGGGAGTTGTCTGCCTTTGGCTCCTTAATAGTGTGGATGCTACAATCTCTCAATACAAACAATCGCTTCTGAAGTTTCTGAATAGCGCAGCTAAGGCTGTTATACCAGTCCATTGGCGGTCCGGGGTCCCTCCATCTCCAAGGGAATGGTTAACTAGAATAGATCTTTATATGTCTATGGAAGACATCACTCTATCAGGTACAGAGAAGGCATCTGAATTCAAGGCGACGTGGTTGTTATTTAAAGACACCCAGACATACCAATCAATTATGGATCCGAACACATCCTTCCTCAATCCTCCCCCACACATTGCCAATAAGGTTCTTTCTAAATCTTCTGGAGTTCTCTCTCTTTGTTGGGTATACATAGATTACAGAAAGCTTTGTCAACTTGTTAACCATTAATAATTACTCTAGCTATATTGACCAGTGAGGCACGGTCCTTACCCCCCCCTCACACCATCCCCTCCTTTCCCCGTCCCCCTCTTTCTGCACACCTTCTTTGATTACTTGTAAGCCCCCTTTCATTAGTATACAAAGATATTCATAATGTTCAACAGTTAGGGGGAAGAATATAAAAAAAAAAAAATTTATGAAAGCGGCAACTTTAAACAGATGTCTTGTGTACCTTTTCATGTCTCTAATACAATGTACCTGCCACTGTTGTCCTTTTTCATGTCTCTAATACAATGTCCCTGCCACTGTTGTTTCTTTTTGAAATGTACTTGTATCTTTGCTGTGGTTTTCAATAAAACATATATTAAAAAAAAAAAATGCATGTCGCTTTATTTCAAAACAACACTCACAGCAGGTGTACTTGAATGGCATTTTAAAAGCGATTTTGTCGTGATTTTAATAAGTGACGCTTGCCGATCTTCCAAAATGCGATTTTGAAAAGTAAAAATTATTGTGAATTTTAAGGCGATTTTGCCATAGTATGTCTAGCGATTTACAAATCGCCATGAAAAATCATCCAATATTTTTACAAAATTGACATTAGTAAATTTACTCCTATAGTCTATTTTATACACTGTTCTTCTCCTTCTCCTTCTCTTTCCCCTTCACCTTCTACTTATTCCTCGTCTTCTTCTTTATTTCTCTTTTGTAGTAAAGAACACTTTGTATTGTTGATTTAAGCAGCAAGTGAAGTTTTCAAAGTACCACTTTAAATACTATGTATAATATGTTTTGATTATATAGTGATACATATAACATATACCATATACAGTTTGTATTCACTTTACTGATGTTTCAGAGTTCATTTCTAACCTACAGATTAATGCATAATGCTTGCACGCAAAAACAATTAAAATCATTTGTACCACTTATATTGCAACATGGTTTAGATCAGGTCTACATGTGTACCTATTTTGCCCTTACTCGCAAAGGACCGAATCCCGAATTAGTAATGATCGCAGGCACAGTATTCCATTCATATAACATATATTATCCCACCTACTGTGTGTACACCAGGGGGCAGTCATGCCCTGCAGTCGGAAATTAACTGCAATAGGCCTCCAGATGCATGTACACAGTAGGAACGCACAGTGCACTTATGCAAATAGTCTGCGTAAGTACCCTGTCAATCCTAAATCAGGATCCAGTCCAACTTCTGGATTAGTCCCTTAGAGTATTTATCATTTAGTACTGCTTAAAAATGCAGTTATTTTATAATAAACACTGTAGTGTTAAGAACAATAATTGCTTTTTACTTAATAAATATGCAATATGATAATGTAGCATTTGGTTATACAAACATATCATGGGATAAATCCTTGGCCTATGACATCTAAATTAGAGAATCATTGTTCCAAGGTGGCTAGCTGGTTCAGTGGAAATCTGCAGAACAGCAAAAGCTAAAGATAATTTTACCATTTTACATGCCCCATGTGTTAGCAAAAAGTGCTGTAGCAAAGAAATACTGACATGTTCAGCATTAAACAAATGGCTTACATAAGATTGTTACAAAATAGTCTTAACTTGCTTGTATATTGACCTGTGTTTTGTAATAAAATGTCTTCTTACAAAAAATTGGAACTAACATCATTGTAGGAATGAAGGGCCGGATCCAGAATTACGTCCGTCTTCCATAGACGGACGTAGTTCAATAAACAGTAGCTACTGCGCATGCGTAGTAGCTATTGTACGTAATCTGCGTATCGTTTTAATATGTAGATTGCGTATATGTGGTCAAAAAGACTATAAATGAGATAGCATAATCTAATTTTGTATAATCTGGTTGTTGTGGAATCTGAAATTTACTTTATAGCAGCAATTCTATGATGAAAATGTAGCTTGATCATAAGAAACATTTTGATAACTACCCTTTTATGTATGTTAATTTCTTCATACTGCTGTTTATGTATAAAAGATGTGAACTAAGATAAGTGACAGTGAGGATTTTTGGAACATTTCCCATTATCACATGCCTAGAGGTTCCAATAGCTGGGGTTCAGACCTGTTCAGCTGACAAGGGGGTATAAGAGAAAAACCTGTATTGGACCCCAACCTTCTGAGGAGCCCTGGTGACCATTTAGAGTCCCTGGATATGGGACACCAAGTGACAAGACCCAGAGTCTTTGTTATCTGTCACATAGAAATGCAGAGTGCACAGCTGCGGGGTGATCCCTAAATATGACTCTGCCCTTCTGCGTTGTTTACCCTCTGCAAATATGTGACACACTTGGGAACCTGCATAGTAACGGATTATATCTGTGTGCATTCATGAATTTCTACTGTGAGATCTAATACTTTCTATGTGGGATTGTTGCGTTAACACATTTGACTGGATCTAGATATCCATAGCAACAGCAGTGGTCCTTAGCCTGATCCCCAGAATTTTTTATATTCAATGGAGGTGGTGTGGAAATCTGGATGGTACATAAGGGCTGAAACCAGCCATTACTGTACAATCTACATGCTTCCACTTTCTGCTTTGTCCCGCAGTCGGATTTAGAATTTATCTGGATCCAGAATTCCATCCTGGTACTATGGCACTTGCACATGCAAATCAAAATATGACTATTAAAGGAAACTTTAAAACATCACTCAAAATACATACAATTTTCAATTTTTCATAATTGAAATACAAATGTAAAAAAGTACAGTGTTCTATTTGGATCTTATTTTTTCCCAAACAGCAATTTCTCAGTTTGTGTCAATGGGCCTGATCCAGAGCTACGGCGGCCGTCGCTAGTACGGTGGCCGTAGCCGTAATGCGCATGCACCGGGCAGATGTTGCCCGGCGTCACTATGGAAACGCCCGATCGTAGATCGGGCGTCCATAGTAGCGCCGTAGGGACGCTGGAGGGGACGTCCCCCAGCGTCCCTACGCTGTAGTTAGCTGAAGTTAGTGTAAGGGGGCGGGGGGGGAGGAAGGGTAATGAGGCTGGGAGGGCGGAGTTAACGTACTAACGCCGCCGTCCCAGCGTATCAACTCTCCCTTACACCGGCTGAAGTTAGGGTAGCCTTCAGCCGTCGTAAGGGAGAGTTAATACGCTCCTACAAGGGGGAGTGTCGGGCCAGAGCAGCGATGTTACGCTGAGCGCTCAGTGTAACATCGTAGCTCTGGATCAGGCCCCATGTTCTTTGTGTTACCCATGCTGTTTAACATTAATAATATAATAAAACACTTAAGTTTCTTCTATTTCAAATTTTTTAAATAATATTGCCGCCACTATGGGCCTGATTCAGACTTAAGAAGGAGATTGATATAAAGAGCGGAAAGTTACTCCTGGACTAAACCATGTTGATTGCAGGGGAGTCATATTTCATCTGTTGCAAAAAGCATTAGGGGTGTGAGGTAGCGTTACCCAGCCCAAGTCTAAATAACAGTATAAAAATAAAGCTGGTCAGTATCTGTGTGCAGTAAGAAATTCACAGATATATCCCTGCATGCAAAGAATACAATTAACTTGACTGCCCCTGAATTCATCATAGTTTAGCCCAGGAGTAACTTTCCTCTCTTAATTTCAAGCTCCTTCTTAAGTCTGAATAAGGTCCTTTGTCTCTCCTTGTCACACACGCACACTGCTATGTGCTCGTATTGCTGCAGCCTTGGGCCGATACTAATGGAAGTACAAAATTGTTTTGAATAAAAAAAAAGTTCACATGACTTTTTCCACAGTGGATTTACCAAAACACGTGAAGAGGGTGTTAAAACCAAATCCAAAATACTAAGTTTTCACATACATATTAGCTAGCCTAACGTGTATGTCACAGCTGGTTGCTTCTGTTCAGGTTTTATTAAAGGAGAATAAAGGATTAATTCAATCTAAGTTAAACCTGGCAGTAACCACCTTAAATGAAACTAAAATGTAATGACTGAATTACTTTATTAACAGAATTCAATAATTTTTTTATACACTATATTAGATGTAGAAATTGTGAGAATGGAAAATAATGAATAAATAACTATATTATAAATCACTATATTAAAGGAATAAAGAATTCCTTTATACACTACATCTTAAGTATCAGTTCTTCCTTTAACTTTACGTTGCTGGGCTTGTTCAACTTTAATTTTGATAGATGCTTCTGTTATCACTGGGGAAAACATGACCTAAAGCTGTCCATGTGTAAACACCAGTTCTGGGGTAACCACATGCCGACCTTCTGAAGGGTTTGTCCTTCACACTTGTTTATTGTCATAGCGAATGTGCTAATTAGGGGGAATTGACATAATTTAAGCAAGAAAGTGAAAGACGTGTCACTTGTTGTAGATCAATGCATGGTAATAAGCCTTTAGCCTGCTTAGTTAAAACTATTAAATTTAATGTATTGAAATGCATTTGCATAACCTTAAGTCTTGTTCTGTTAACTAAACCTTTACTAGTGTTCATATCTAGTGTTCTTATTTCTGAACAATATAACAATAGCTCATACTTTTAATGTAAGGTCATGTGGTGGATTGCCACTTAAAGCAACTGAATTAAGGAAATCCAGTGGATAGGGAGATAACTCAACTGCATTGTCTGAAATGAATGAATCAGCACTAAGATTCATTTGCAATGGGAAATAATGTTGATGTATATTTTTGTATATAATAATGCTTTTGTATGAATAGTGGCTCAAAATTTTAGATCCATCCTATAATTGCCTAGTAACAGGAATATATCATGAATGATGAATTGGCCATTATCTGTATTACCATATGTTACCAATTTCAATCAATGTATTAGCAAAGGCCAGTTGAGAAGAAGCAGTTTGCATATTTGTGTGTAAATACAATGTGGAAATATAGGGCAATAGGGGCTGATCCAGAGCTACGCTGGCCCACTGGCCGTAAGTACGACCAGCGTAGCTCAGAAGCACTCCCCAACACTCCCCCTGTGGCCGGCGTAATTTCCCACTGTTATGCCGGCTGAAGGTTACCTTAACTTCAGCCGGCATAACAGTAGGTAATTACGCTGACCACAGCGTCGTAACAGCCCTAACCTGCCCTCCCTCCCTCTTTTACTTACCTTCCTCCGCCTTCCTTCTGTAAAGGTTGCATAGTTATGGTGGCGAGGAATGCCCCCCTCGCCTGTACTACGCAACAGTTAGGGATGCCCTAATTGTGCCGGACAACATCTGCCCAGCGCATGCGCAGAACGGCAAAAATGCCGTTCTTACGCATACAGCTGCTGTAACTAGTGCCGCGGCCGTAGCTCTGGATTAGCCTCATAGTGAGGCAATAAAACATTATTTTCAAGAAGATCACATAGTAATCTATAAACACAGGTGCTGCACCAGGAATCATAGGATTATATGGGTGGCTTTAAAAGCCTGTCCTAGGGCATGGTTGTTCTTAATCTGTGAAACAGAACTTTCAATTAATGGAATTAATAATTTAAAATTGTTATGGGAAGAGTGACCTTGCAAGAATTGCTATACTATTATTTCCTCTGTAATAGTGCAGTATAATAATAATAATAATAATAATAATAATAATAATAAAAATTGCCTTTGTGAATTTAGACGTGCTTTCGGTAGCATTAATAAGTGTTGAATAGATACTTGATCGCTGTTGAGTGCTGATAGGCATTCTTGGGCTAATAGTTGTTGATATTAATCATATACTGGAATCATATCTGGCTGGTGATTAAGAGTATATTTGTGATCTCAATAAATAAAACATTGGGCAGCAATTGGGCTTGACTACAAATTAAGCCCTATTTCTGCTAATGTTTTATTTGTTGGAACCTATACGAACAATCCTGAACTCAGCACCTTGTTACTTTGCAACATGTGTATTAATTATGTGCTGACCCATTTAAACTCTGATCTTAACATCCCAAGCACACTCTTTGATAAATCATACATGGAGAAATGGGACAGAGGTGCTCCAGCGGACATTGCATGACCTATATTGTTTTACAAATACTCTAAAGATTTACATCTATAGATTTGTCATAGTGACCACAAATTGTTTACTGTGTTGGATACCTGCTTATATGAACCACAACTGCATTAAATTAATAATGGGCTCATATCATGTTGAAGGAGTATACTAATCTGTGGACACTCAAAAGTGTCCATAATACTGCTTATGTGCAGTGTGGGGACATTGGGCTCCTCAATCCTATGATTCAAACCACATATCTGTAAAGTACTTCTGCGGTGGAATTTCCATCTTATCCATGCTAATTATTGAGGACATCTGTGAATCGATGCAGCATGAGTGTCTCTAAACCATAAACTTTTCTCTTACCCTACAGGTCTGATATTGAAACACTGGATTGAAATTTTATAATATTAATGCAGTGGATCCAACTAATAAAGATCGCTATCCATCTGATAAATTATCGTTCGTGCACCATTTAGGTGGATACAGCGATATCAATTTGCACAGACATTTTGTTTGCAGAGTGTAATTAACGTGAGCATGGGGTAGTCCACATTTTTGGAATTTCATAACATACAGATAGTAAATAGCTTTGCCAAAAATTCCTTCTTTGGTTATATCATGTAGTAAAGATTTTAGCTTGGCATGGAAAACTAAGACAAGCCCCTTTATGGTTGTTGTCAGGTGAACTAAAATCTCTGGCTGTCACGAGCATCCGCGCTCTCACTGCGGCTCGTACTGCGTTATCCCACCCTTTGGGACCACGCGTCTGTTGGTTTTCCATAAGCACAGTCTAATGCCATTGTATTCTGATAGTGTTGCATCATATTGCGGGGTGAACCTTGAAATGAAGATGGTAAAATTGCAATACTTCCTGGTCGATTTGTTGTACAGCAATCCCATGAACATCGTCATAAAGGCCAGCATAAGTATTCATGCAGAACAGTTTTTTGTTTTGCCTTGCAAAATTTAGATGTTTTCCCTCTACATGACAGTATTGATCCACTACATATTGTTGCAATAACTTTCCCCTGTTGTGCAATAATCTGAAAGACAAACATACAGCCAAGTAATATGCTATGTGTTGAAAGGGAGTAACATGATTTTGAGTAATAGTTCAACAGTTTTTAGAATGTAGAAACAGTATGCACTCCACCAAGCGCTGATAAAAAGTCTGCAGCTGGTACAATTAGAACAAAATAGGTTCCACCAAACCCAAAAAACATACAAGACAAGAAAATAGTAATAACTATGGTAGCGCTGCCTAAAAGTCTGTGTATTGGGAAGTCTTTAAAATGATGTCATTCTTAGAGTCCTTTTGATGGATAGGGTCTTTAATGGAATAGAAGGAACATTCCCCCTCAAAGATCTCCCATTCAGAGGTAACCATAAAAATGAAAACACATATAAATGAGTCAGTAAATATTTATTAAAAACAAGCAAAAACAAATAAAAAAGGGGCAAATGGAGCAAGGAGAACAGCAAGGGCTCTGTACCTAGCGAGAGTGTCAAAGAAACTGATCAGATGATGGTAAGTGGGTCCCGGGACAGGTATCAGACGCCCAGATGCTGGAAGAGAGACACCGCTGCTGCTCCAAGGCTCGTATAACCCCCACACCGACGAGTTTCAGCCGGACGCTCCGGCCTTTCTTAAGGTGATAAGATACTGACAAAAGCTTATGGGGTTTAAATACCCCACCTTAACTTTCTATTGGGCATTGCAAAACCAAGCTGTTCTTAAAGGCAAAGTACCGTACAAACGGCTTTATATACATAGATAGAATGCCCGTATTCAGTCTTCATATATTAAGACATTTGTAAAGAACAATTACTTTCATTCCAAATTAAAAACAGAACATGGTGTATACAAAAGGATATAAATATACATGATTAAGGATGAATAATAATATCAACCAATATTAAAAAAAATTTTTTGGTCATTTTCTTGTTTACTTTTAAAATCCTTTTTGTTTTATGTCTATTTCTGGTTGTTGTCACCGTTTCCAAAGGATTAATTGTTAGTCACAATTTTATTCACTGTTTTTTTTCCCATCACCTAGCACCCACAATACTTACCTTTCCTTCACACTGCCCTCCTGCACAGTAGCTCCTCCTGCAAGGTACTCCAACGATCCAAGCCGAATGCCTGCTCCAGAAACAACTTTAGTATACTGATCATAGTAACTTATCAAAATTTATTTATAAACATTTTATATGTAAAGTTATAGCTGTATTAAAACCAGTGTCAAAACATATTCCTATTGGCATATTATAGTTGTCCCGGAGATTTTCATTTTGAACTCTACATTAAGAGATCATTATGAAGCACAGCAATACACTTGGGGAGAATGTGTACCATGATATTAAACTGCATAGTTTCACAATGTGCCAACATGACACCTACAATTTTACAATAATAACATTACTTGTCAAGAGAATAAGACTTTTGCATTCCAAAACAGATACCTACTGGGTGATATCATTACATTAGTCAAATATTATTCTAGGTTAGTGTAAAAATCTCCAAGGAATATTTCCCACGGGCAGTAAAGAACATGTGCTCAGCATTTGAGATTAGCAAACTTATTTGCAGCACAGGAAAAGCATCTTTATAGTGTGTGATAGAAAAATATGAAATGCAAAAATGTAGTCTTCAAACATAGATTTAATTGATATATTGCAACAAAGGAAAATAAACAACAACACATAATGGACAATGGACTTGGTACAATAGTAATAAAGGAAACACTGGGTACGATTTAATTGCCCAAGAAGCTTGGTCGTGAAGCTTTTTTCGTTAATTTACATTGTGGTTTTTAATACGCACCTGAATCAGGCTCATTAAGTGGTTTTCTGTGTAAAATGTGTTTTGTTTGTTTGATCAGCCACTCACATGATTTCGCTAGTGCTTAAATTTCTGTGTGTTGAACCCTAAATAAAAAGTATTACTTGTAGATGTTTACAGGAGACAACTTTCAACTTCTGGTACTCCCAATTTTCTTAATAATTATTTAGTGACCCAGTGAATGGCAAAAAAGGTGCAAGTGCAGACCTGAGCAAAACTACAAGCGAAGGTAAATATAAACAGTGATTACAGAAACAGAGTTGAGAAGTAAAGTTTCTCAACTCTAATTTACATATTAAACATAAACCTATGTATGTGCAATTAATATGCAAAAGCAAAGTATTTTCTCTTCATATAAAGGAATTAAATTTCATTTGCAACCCTCACATTCTAACATGGTTTTGTCCATGTCTACACTTGCCCCGTTATACCCTTAATCTCAAACTGTGGATCAGTTTAAGAGTGTAGGACAAAATAGGTGCAAATATAGAAATGGGCAAAACCATGTTGAAATGCGAGGAAAGGCAAATTTAAAATGTGAAAACAGAATTAGATTTTAGAGAGGAAGTTTCCTAGATCAACTCTGATTTATTAATGTTATTATTACCTTTAAACTAGGGGTGGGGAATCTCTGGTCTAAGGGACGTATAAGGCCCTAATATCATTTGGTCTGGCCTGTGGCAGGAGGTACGCGAGCAGAGGTGTGGTTTGCCTTCCAGACATGCTCTATAGAGCTCAGAGCTTTAGGGTCCTACAGACTCTGGATCCCACTCCCAGCTGCAACCAGGGACCCTGAAACACTCCATATTACAGGATCCTGATCAGGAAACTCTGAGACGCTTCTATAAAGCTCACATTAAGGGTAAATTAATAACATTTTGGATCAAATATAGAAAGTCAATTTTCCATGACCCACGAATATTATATATATTCAAATGGTCCTTGGCAGAAAAAATGTTCCCCACCCCTGCTTTAAACTTTGAATTCAGAAAGCCTAAATGATGTCATAGAATTCAATGATACTGGTTAAGATAAAATAAGAATTATTGCAATAAAAATGTTTTCTGATCACCCTACATATATGAGAAAAAAATATGCACTCAATTGGGATTATTATTATTATTATTATTATTATTTTAATTATCTAATTAGAATATTTGAAGGATAATAAGTAGAGTT
>WWET01001077.1:292529-306044 GCA_011038615.1 Limnodynastes dumerilii | reverse complement strand
TTCTACAATTCCCTCATCTCTGCTACTAACACTGCTGTGTGACTGGAGCATACAGAGCATTGAGCACTTTTGTCATACACCCTGGCCAGTCCATTGTGTGATATATAGCACTTGCCCTTATGTATCAAACCCATTGTCCTATAGAGTGTAAGCCTGTGAGCAGGGCCCTCTTACCCACCCAGTCTGTCTGTTATTCCCCAGTATTGTTATAAAGATTGTAACATTGTAAAGCGCTACGTAATCTGTGGGCGCTATATAAAAACCTGTTAATAAAATAAATAAATAATAAATACATGTATGGCTAATGGTGGTTGTGAGTAAACCGACTGATTCCTGCTAGTTGGCCAATGTCTAGACAGGACAGGAGGACTATGTATAGTCAGAGCTAGGGCCATCTGGGATCTGATCCAGAGCTGCACTTCCACCAACAAATTTAACTGGGGTGTCAGTTTAGATTCATGCACACACACACAAACACACACATACATATAATGTATATATATTGGTGAATAGACCTATCACCAAAAGATGGATGGAAGACAGCCTTACAAAACAATTACTTATAAAATTATCTCCGTCATTGTTGGCACTGAAATGTAAAAACTTGATTTTCCTATTTCACATATTGATTAGGTGGCAAATACCTAGTTTATTCACTTATCAACCTGTTAGTGAATTGTCAAAGTGCTACCACTATCATATCCTCCTAGAGGCAGGGATTTCTTTTTTCTCCTAGTAACAGGGTTAGAACACATCACTAGAATTTTTTTCCTGTCAGGTGATTGATCTAAGCTTGATCCATAGAGAAACTATCCACAGCTTACATGAAGCAGTTTTTCAGAAGATAATTTCAGGCAAAAATAAAATAAATCCAAGGTACTTCAAGAAGACAAAGAAGTATGGTTGTCACTCAATAAATAGTAAACCTTTTTTTCGTGTGCACACGTGTACCAGTTAACTACCAACGAATGAGATCAAGTACCACTGAATAATCACATTCTATCCTAAATACCATCTCCTTAATTCATTTCTTCAACTACATCTATCCCTCCAACCTCGCTATCATATAGCTATTAGAACATTAACTCCTTAGCCCTTTTAAATATATTCTCAGACCCATGTTCTTTCCCTTGTGTATATTTACATATGTGTAAGATTATCATGCATACCTGCTACCCATATATATGTATTACTCATTTTTGTAATGATATTCAGGATCCATTTTGCCATTTAATCCCCAACATATTGTTTAAATATAACTTTTGGCAGCTATTGCCTATACCTAAAATGTACATTCTTCTGGATGCTGTAACTTTTTATAACCCTCTCCAGTTACTCTAAGCATCAACCCCTTCTTTAGAGCAACAATGAGCACGGCAGTTATAGCACACACTGACTCATAATACATGCTACTTTTTTCCAGACTATACCTTATATACCATACTATTTGTGCTCAAATAAAGAGGAAAAGTGGGAATAATGATAGGGCTTATTGAATGTATGCCCCATAATAAATCTTTTATTCCTTTCTTAATTGGATTAATATTATTCCCATTAAAGGCATTTTTCTTTCCTCATTATATATATTATATAATTATAATTATAATAATATTATATGAGTGGTCACTATATTTGCAGTCCTTTTCTTTTCCCCTTTTTCTAAGCACTAATTAAAAGTTGTCACCATATTTCTACCACATTATTCTGTTGTGTTATGGACATATAAAAAGAAATAGGACCTGATTCACAATTAAGAATTTGTGAACATACCTAAATATACGCACATATGAGATCTGTTAGAGTGATTCAGAAATGCTAAAAAATGAAGTTAACCACACTCCCAGTCTCCAGACTGCCATGTACGGATGGTTCTCTAGGTGCATGTTGTTAAGTGCGGGTGCGCGTTTCCTTATTGCCATTCACACGGAGGCCATCTAGGTACTTAAAATTAATCAGCATTCACTGAACCGCAACTAAATGCAAATGTTAATAAACAACTCAAAACTTCTTTAAATTTATCTCTACACTATTATCTGTCTATTAAATGAATTTTGTAATAGTTTTTTTTACTAATCTAATAACACCACATTGTAATTTTAACCATTAAGGTGCCTTAGAGCTACCTGTGTAATGTATGCTAATTATGAATTATATATTCTTATGTTATCTATTATATTGTTATTTTAACCAAAGTAGATTTTTTTAAAAACACTATTTTAATGTAAAATTTTACACAAATTAAAATAATTTAAAAAATGTAAATATTCAAATGAATTGATATAGAAATGATTTCTACAATGTTAAAGGTCTAATGGCATCAATAACGTATAAACAAGATGCATAGGTAAGCACTAAACCATATGTAAATCAACTAAAGAGTGGAAGAGGGCTACCTTATCTTTTTCCGTACGTATGTATACTTCCGCAAGGCATTCGCATTTGTGAATCAGTCCTAACTTTAAAGGAATGTACATTAGTAGTTGTGTGCTCATTTGCATTAAGAGTCTTGCCCCTCTAGCCATGCATGCGGGACTCATTCCGTGCCAATGCACCATTCCTAAGTCAGCCGTCCCTGTCTGTAAATCAATCAGCCATTGTTTCCGTGCATATTTTTAAGTCCTTGGCATACGCAGTATATCTGCTCGTAGAAATATGCACAGATTCTGCACTGTGTGAATACGGTCCATAGAGAGGAAAAATGATGCGTCCTTATGACCTCAGTACATAATCAACTAGCATACATAGCAAAACAGATACAACCATTATGATATGCACCTCTACACATTATTAAAATACTGTATGTTATTTTATTATTTAATTTTCATGATATACATTTCTAGTCAAATTCATATCAAATTGAACAAAATCTTTGGCTAGAAAACATTTTGGTAGAAAAACATCCTTGCAGCTCATGTCTTGGCAGCATGTCCTGGAACAAGACAGCTTTGGTAATTGCATTTGTGGTGTCATATACACATCACCATAGTCCTGCAATGTTAAAGTTACTTAATATTTGTATCCTTTTTAATTATGTATATCCCCATAGGATCCGTTAATTTGTCGCCAGCGATTTAATCTATTCTCCTGTGAAGCAAGGTGCTTTAGGACCCATTGCAGACTAGCACTACTCTCACATACTATCATGCTAATTGTGATGACATGTCAAGCACTCACTTGTTCCATCCACCATTACTGGTTCCTTGGAACTATGCCCAGAGGCATGAATGAGCGGTGGCATCTTACTTTCTGTATTCTATTGTTACACGTCTTTTGGATATTGCTATTTTGTAATTGATGAGTGTGTCGTTCTTCCTCCATTATCCCTTAGAATTTTCTGCAACCCCATCTCTCAGTCTCCTGTTTTCCTTGCCTCCTTCAATGTGTGTATATATTTTTGCACACTTTTTTTCACTTTTGGTTGTGTGACTGTGGTTTTGTCTAGGTTGTGAACCCTTGTCTATGTTCTGTGTCGTTTGTCCACTCAGGCGTTTTCTATCTTACCAGTGTGGGTACCTCTTGTATAGCTTTCCTGTTTTCAGAAGTGTTCACTCTCACCTTTTTACTGTTGGGTGTTGGTGATCATACATCCAGCTGATTAATACACACGGTAGTGGTGCCAAAGGTTTGCAACCTGCTAATTTTCAGCAGCCCAGCAAATCCTCACCATCAGGGACTCAAGTGAATATCAGGCTTTCAGGTGAATTAATACATATGGTAGTAGTGCCAAAGAGTTGCGACCTGCTATTTGTAAGAAGCCTATCAGGGGCTCAAGTGAATATCAGGCTTCTAGTTAGACTCCACACCCTGGTAAGCCACGACAATTCAATTAATCAATTAACATTATAATTTATAAAGGTACTTTTACTTTCAATTAATTCCCATTTCCTCAAAATGCATCGGCGAGGAGAACACCAGAGGATTGTAGCTGCTCAAGGTTCCCCACATTCCGAATTGTCTTTCTATTCAGACTAACTGAATAAGTATTCACAATAAGGTAAAGAAAAAAGCTTAGGGTAAAGAGGAGTAAACTCACACGTTCACAAAAGTGTTCAACAGTTATTATGAATTCATAAAAAATATAACTTTATTTTCTTTATTTACTATTTAACGTGTAAACTTTAAAATAATATCTAGTAAATGACCTCAACGCAAAATATTTTAAAAACCACATACATACATCCCACAGTGCAAACACTGAAAACAAATTAGAAACAAGGTGAAGAAGCCCAATCTGTTTATTTCTCTTCCTTAGGGGTATATACACTGAATTACAAAAAAAATTGGTTTTATTTATTTATTGTCCCCCCCCCCAACCATATACTATTAGATCAGATATAAAAATAATGTTTTCAAGTGACTAAGAACAGTGGCGTAGATCCTAATGGCCCTGTCAGCTATGATGTGCGCATGTGCACATCGTCAGTATGCGTCGTATCGGCAGGCGTACGTAACTTTGTTACATATGCCGACCAGTACAATACAATGTATCAGAATGGCCATTAACAATATAAAAGTATTGTGGCTGTAGCATGAGAAAGTTCTTAAGGCCTAAAGAAATTCTCAATCATTAGTCACATTGGCCCAGATCCTGGGCTACGGCTGCCAGCTGGATTACACCCTGTGCGTGCGTACTTCCACTGGCAGCTATGATGTGCACATGCGCACATCATAGCTATGCTAGCGTACCGGCTGGCGTACGTAACGATAGACTGGCCGGTAAGTTAAAGGGGCCGCCCAGCAATTTCCGTATGCCGCGGGACGGGGGAAGACCCGTTACGACAAGACCCGTTAAGACCCTGCACTCCCCGCTCATAAGACCCGTTATGAGCGGGGAGTGCAGGGGGCATCCACTCCCCGCTACGCTGGAGTAACTACAGACCACGCACGTCCGTAAGATGTGCGTTGGTCTGGATCTACCCCATTAGTAGTAGTGTCTAGCACTACCCTGTGTATTTATAAACAGCAACCTGGTCAAACTATCATGGTCATTCAAATAGATTAGTAATAGTGTGTTCCCCACTATCTCATATAGTATCAACAGACGGTGAGCTCAACCTTAAAAACAGGTGATGCTTGTGCACAGCATATCCCCCTAACCTAACGTATGTTTTGCATTAGCTTCGTCAAAAGTATCACCTGGCTAGTGACCACGTGGACATATTTATACCCTGATGTAGTTTCTTATAGGTGTAAGTGAGGATTGATAGGTAAGGTATCCAAACTCTGTTACAGTCTCCCAAGGGGTTCTCACCGGGGTGTGGAGTCTAATTCAGGGCCAGGTTTTCGCTAGAACCTCTGATGGTGAGGATAGTCTGGGCTGCTGGCACCCGATAGTCACGGCCTCCAGTGATTGCCACCAAGGCAGGAGCTGCAGCGTGGATACCAATCCAGGAATCCAAGCACACAAATGGGCAGACAGGAACACAGTAAAACAAGGAGCAGACTGGAACCCTTACACACAGAGCACAGAGGTGCGGTAAACAGGCAGGACCCTAAAACTAGAATACTGGAGGGCAGAAAGGTAAATAGCCTGGACAGAACATCACAAAATACCCAGAAGATGGTAAACAGCTGAGAGCCCTGGGGTAGATATAATACCTGGAGGAACAACAGATCCCAGGATGGGACAGAGACAGGTATATAACTAGGAGGTACAGAGAGTCTAATGGGCAGACTCTAACCCACAATACACACTGTAAAGATGGAATACACAATGGTAACAAACACTCACTAAGAGAGATGGGAAGCAAAGCGATAAACAAACACTCACCAATACACACTGTTGGATGGGAAACACAGTGGTAAAATGCTAGAAGGTAGAGGCACACACAGGTGAGATAGTAAACACCCAGTGGCAGAGATAAACAGAAGGAGTACAACAGGTGGACTCCAGCACGCTGCAAGATGGTAACCGCAGCGTGCACGCACCGAAAGAGAGCAGATAGAATCACTCGCCCTGCAGGAACGGAGAGTGTGAGGTACCAAACACACGTGCACACAATACAAGGCGGGAGGCTGGCCAGAACCTGACCAGGGCTGAAGACGCCGAAGAAAGCAGCGAGCTACTTGGGCCTCGCACTTCACACAGGACAGCGGGAGACAAAGAGAGGTAACAAGAAAACAAGAAAGGCAAGGGGGTAATACCAGGATAAGTAAAAGGGGTCCAACACAATCAAAGCTCAGCAGAGCATAACAGACACCAGGCAGAACGCAGGTACACCCGACGCTATAACCGACAATCAAATCTTCCAAGCAGAGGCTATTTAAGGAACAGCCCACCAATCAGCTGCAGAAGGGCATTTAATGAAGGAAAATCTTTACAATTGTATACTTATACTAGCTATGAGGTGGAAGCACTGGCATTCTGTCCTGCTACAGTGCTCGCAGCAGCATTTAACCCCCCAGTTTCTCTTTTATATATAGTGGTACAACCTGTTCCACTAGTGCAGAGCACATGGTAGCGGACACAGACAGGTGGGTCACCTTGCATACGTCTTTCTGTGCTTACTCCTATTACGCACATGTGCAGTGCAAAAATGAACACCTATAAATAGGTGCAAGCACAAATCTGGATCAACCCCAATAACCAATGTGTGCATTTCTGTTTTTTTTTTAAATAATCACTAAAGCACACAGGTTTTATGTGAGATAGAGGAAAAGCTTGAAATTAACTGTAAAGAGTAAGTAATCAACTAAAAGATGGAAGTGATACAAAATATACTGGATCTAGAAGTGAATTTAAATAAAGGTGTCGGCAAAAAAAAAACAAGCATGTGGTTAAATGACTTACAGTAAGTGTGATTTGTTTGAGCCAAGTTACCAATAAATTTATAAATAAAATAAGAGAACACAATTAAGACACGTTTCCACAATTTATGGCAATAAAATTACTATACTCAGAAAAAATAAAATTACTGTTGTTTGCTCTGCTCTGCGTTAACGTACTAACGCCGCCGCCCCAGCGTATCAACACTCCCTCACGCCGGCTGAAGTTAGGGTAGCCTTCAGCCGGCGTAAGGGAGAGTTAATACGCTCCTACAAGGGGGAGTGTCGGGCCAGAGCAGCGATGTTACGCTGAGCGCTACAGCACTCAGTGTAACATCGTAGCTCTGGATCAGGCCCAAAGTTACTAAGTAAAATTATCCAAATGTTATACAAACAGTCTTAAACAGCAAAGTAGTAGATTCGTAATTATTCTTTTTACTACAAATGCATTACAGAATTATACAAAGATATGAAATCCCACTATATCAGATTAATTTAATAAATAAAAGAAGGGAAGTGATTTGTGGTATATAGTTACCCTACTGTTTCATAACATTCTTTATATAACACAGCAGGGAATTGGGCGATGACCATGATTCAAATTGCTATTCACTATGGTATTCTCTCACCCAGCAAATTTAGGGCCAGCAACTGTAGTTGTAGTATTCAGGAAAAATTTATTTATGCAGTGTAGCTGAAATCATAAACATGATGTGGTGTTTTAGCAGGCAGTAAAGAACGTTCCAGAAATACATGGTTTACCATGCAAGCATAAAACAAACACATAAAGGAGCAGAAAAAGGCAGAAAATGACACAGGACTGGATTCACACCTAAGAAGTAGTCGCTTCTTAGGTGCGTATCTTCAGTAAAGGACCTACTACGCATGCGTAGTAGGTCCTTTACACAATCTACGTACCAGTTCGGTAAAAAGGGGGGCAGGACAGGTGAGTTCAGTGCGGATCTGTCCGCACCTAACTCACACCAGATCTGTGAATCCGGTCCCTAGGCAAGATAGAAGGCTATATCTTGACATAGTGCTAGTGACAGAGAGAACATGGGGATTAAACTGAAGCTGTGAGGGATCAGTACCAACATCCTTAGACAGCCCAGTAAACAGTGTAGTAAACAGGTATGTAGATTAAAATGTCAAAAGAACTGCCCACTCCAGACAAACCTAGAGGAGGCCTCAATATAAACCTCAGGACCAACACCCATGGATTTGGTAGGATCTAACAATTTTACAGGTCTTTGCCTCTTCAAGGGTTCAGCCTTCTCCCCATCATTCAGCAGCTCCAAGATATAGGGCCAGATTCAGTAAAAACGATTTTGGCTAAATCGCCTCAAATCGCATGATTTGGGGCTAAAAATCGCCAAACAGTATTCATTAAGCTCCAAATCACACGATTTGAGTGTGATTTGGAATCGCTTGTGTTGTAATCACAGTCCCGATTTTTTGTAATGCTAGAGATAGACATTTTGGTATTCATTAGGGGCTATTTCACCGAATCGCGGTGAAATCGCCTAGAAATCACTAAAAATAAAATCGCAGCCAGAAAGGTGCGATTCTATTGTGATTTGCTATCGGGACTGACAAAAACACATGTCCGTAAAACAGACATCTGTTTTTGTCTGTGTAAAACCTAAGTGCTGCATGACTGAAAGCCTTAGCCATGCTGTACTGATCAAACTACAAGGATCAGCAAAGCTGACCCTTGTAATTCTATCAGCACAACATGGTTAGACTTCTAACCATGCAGCGCTGCGTGTAGTGTGTGAAAAAAAAACCACAAAGCACAAAACATACATTAACCCCTAAAATCATTAAATAAAGTATGCATGTAAAAAAAAATATTTCCTAACTAACAATGTTCCCTAAATGTGTGGACTTACCTCCGTTGGTCATCTTTCCTAATCTAAGTGTAATGTGTGCAGTGTATCGTGTATTAAAATAAATACAAATTTTGTGCACTCACCGTTTGATGTCAGCATCTTGGGAAGCCTTCAGTTCTTCTTAGTATGATGTCTTCTGCAGTTTTCTTCTTCATTGGATCATCTTCACCTTATGACGATGAGGTCACTAGGGGGCAGTGTTTTGATAGTAGAGATGACATCAGAAACAGTAGAGGACCGATGTAACTGACGTCATCTCTACTATAAAAACTACTATAAAAACACTGCCCCCTAGCGACCTCATCGTCATAAGGAGCAGCCCGGATGGCGATTAGAAGTGTTCCTGCTTCGTGGCAACAGGAGAAGATGATCCAATGAAGAAGAAAACTGCAGAAGACATCATACTAAGAAGAATTGAAGGCTTCCCAAGATGCTGACATCAGTGCACAAATATATAAAGCAACCTAATGCACTTGCTAATACAGCAACAATAGTGAGTGCAAGGCCAGTTAAAAAAAACTTTAAGCAATATAGTTAATTAG
The DNA here is from genome assembly GCA_011038615.1 of Limnodynastes dumerilii. NCBI lineage: Eukaryota > Metazoa > Chordata > Amphibia > Anura > Limnodynastidae > Limnodynastes > Limnodynastes dumerilii. The sequence continues at coordinate 296,845 of WWET01001077.1, read as the reverse complement.
CGAAAAGGTCTGTACTGCAATACTTGCAAAAAATATATTTCTTAAGATGAAAAAACTTTTAAATGATTTTATGCATGTGATTGTGTTCATGTAATTTTATTTTCTCTTCCTGATCAGTTGTGCACTCACCCACTGTGACAGATTACCTGCCTTTTGATGTGTAACTGGTAGCATGGGAGGTGCTAGGGACAGTGTCTCACGTTGCTAGGCAGCGCATCCATACTGGGTCGGTGGTCATTGCTGACTCCTGGAAGTCAGATCATGCAGCGCATCCAGGGTGGAACACATTGCAGACAGGAAGCACAGCTGATGACAGGAAGCACAGCTGATGTGAAGTAAGTAATTAAGCTCAGTGTATTTATATCTGATTTTTTTTTATCTGTTCATTAGAACAGAATCTTTAAGCCAGGATGAGTGCTTTATTGTCCTCTGAGGTGAAATAGCTCTCGGGACAGCTATTATTATTCAAGATATTGACAACAAAATAAATAATATACAAAAATTATTATCTCACCTAGAAAGTACTCATTTGGGTATTGAGGAATTTACAAAATTTTAAGTTTAAGTTATATTACATAAAAAAGAAATAATTAAAATATAAATGAATATGAGCTATAGAGAATAAAATACAAATTTGAATATTGCACATATAAAACAATTAAGACCCATGATACATTTGATATATTTTATATAATTATATGTATCATGGGTCTTAGTTTATTTATATTTGCAATATTCAAATTTGTATTTTATTATTATGTATCCTTATATCTTATGTTAATCTATATTTTACATTTTGTATGTAATGTGATTTACTTTGTATATTAATACCTAATTGAGTACTTTTAGTTAAGATCATTTTTGTATATTTTTTTTATTTTAGTTCCAATGGGCTAGATCCAGACTTAAGTAAGTTCTTGAAAGAGAGGAAGGTTACACCTGGGCTAAACCATGTTGATTTCAGGGGGAGTCAAGTTAATTGTATTCTTTGCATGCAGGATATATCTTTGAATTGCTTACTGCACACAGATACTGACCAGCTTTACTGTTACACTGTTATTTAGACTTGGGATAGGAAACATCACTTTTCAACTCTAATACTGTTTGCAACAGATGAAATATGACTTCCCTGCAATTAACATGGTTTAGGCCAGGAGTAACTTTCCTTTCTTAATTCCAAGCACTTACTTAAGTCGGGATCCAGCCCAATATCTTGTGTCACTAATTGTACAGATATATGGGTGTGTGTGTGTGTGTGTGTTTGTGTGTGTGTGATTATTCTCCCTGCATGCAAAAGATTAAGAAGCAATTAGCTCCCCTTACTCTACAAAATGGTTTAGCTGAGCTGTACACTTGCACTTGTTTTGCCCTTGCTCCCAAACTCTGGATCACCCTCTACCTTGAGAGAGAGTTTACCTCCAAACAGCGGAGGAGACCAGGTGCTTCACAGACAGCTTCATCCCTGCTAGGCGCACAGAACTGCTCCATTCCCGGAATCTGCTGAATCAGACTGTGGGTTATATTACACCTTATATATCATTTTAGTTTTTATATATTAGTAATAAAGTTTATGTATTTTATGGTATCACACTATCACCCCCTTTTCTTATTTTCCAAGTATGTATCATTAAATATTGACCAGCATCCAATTATATACAGAAAAATACACATCTAAAGTAATGAACTTTAATTAAGAAAAGAAAGAAGAAACCCAATTTTGTTTAATTCAAAAGTAATTTTTTAAAGAATACAGTTTTATTACTTTTACTGCACAGTGTCACTTGGGTTTTTTCCTGAAAATTTTGAAGAATTTTTGCACAATTTCCTTTTGAATTTAAATACTCAGCTCTGCAAGTTTCTGTTTGTTTCATTGTTTGTTTATTTATTGTTAGGAATACATATATAGCACCAGCCACAGACACTTATAATTTTCATTATTATTAACTGTTAAATTCTAACTGTTGCCTTGTTTTCTTTTTATGTTTTTATTGAACTATAATTTTAAAATTAAAATTAGCATCTTTTTAGTAAGCACATTTTAAACCACAACCCCACCTCAAACTCCATATGATTGAGTTCCTGAAGATAATAACAACAAACTGTGTAATTACAGGATATCCCTGGCTAATGTTCATAGAATCCTCCTATGATCCATGCTGTGTTTTATTTACCAGACAAAATGGTTAATGCTTAATGACTTATTTGTAAGCCAATCCTGAAAATGATGTTGTACTGAAAAATGATGGCCTATTCCCAGCAATCAGTCTTTAATATTTTCAGTCAACAGATCTATATTAAACCTCTTCGGCTGCATCATGCTGCTTCACATGGCTGTATCTGGTTCTTTTCTCCAAAGAAGTTTATCCATTAGATTTATGACACAGTTCAATAAAACATGCACTGAAAAAGTCAACCAAGATTTATCATTAAGAATATAAATCTCAGTGATTTCTGCTTCTCCGCTCACCTCCACCTACTCATTTACACAACTCATCAAGTTCCCTGCATATGATATTCTGTGTGGAACTGATTTCACAGTCAAATAATCTCTGTTATAGACAGCTTAGCATTGTTCAGAAAACCTCATATTACATTAGAATATATGTAAGATCTGCTCATCTTTATAACATCAAAGATATTACATTTGTTTTACTTAAGATGTACATTTTTGGAACAAAATCTATATAGATATTTAGAAAAGGGAATAATTAAATAAATAAACAAACCAGCAAACAAGCCTTATCATCACATTAAGCCTAATTCACAGATAAGATGGAAATAAGTATGTACGGATTTGCAAAAATATGCACCTAAGTGGCAAGGAAACTCCCATGACGCTCCGCTCGTACTTAAGGATCTTCACTGACTTCCGCGTCCCTAAAGCTACCTTACCCCTTCATGCGTATCTTTGTGCAGATTTTGCTAAAGTAGGTATAGACTTTGCAAACCCAGCCCATACTGTCCTATATAAATGCCTCCCCAACCCACTTTTTTTTTAACTTCCTACCTACAGGTTTCAATATATAATATCACCAAGACACACACATGCGTATATTTAGATATGCTATTAAGTGTGAATCCGGTCCATTGTTACTTTCCCCCTCCTTTATGCACAGGAACTACTGATTCTTAATCTTAAAATGGTGAAGTTTTAAAATGCTGATACAGATACAGATTCCATCTCTGCCCCTCATATGTATAGGCAGCATGAGGCAGGCAGAAGAGTTTACAGCTTCATTAAGAAAGGTAAGTATAATGTCTGTCTAGGTAAGTGCCAACTATAATTATTATTGCATATAGCTTATTTATGGTGATGTTAGGTGATTACATACTACCTTAAATAGGGTTAGGTTACTTTTTTTATACTAAAATGGCTCCTGATAATTTTGAACTCCACCAACATATTCTATTAAATATCAGTAACAATTCATGCTGGAATAATGCATATAACATCATTTGAGAACTTGTGAGGAAGAAGGGTTGCTTAAACATGCAAGTTTTAAATTTTAAGCTACATCTTAATCAAGCAGAATATTCGAAGTCTAAACTTGTTTTGCCTCAGATAAGTCAGATGACTTTCTTTTCTTTGTACAATCACCCAAATAAATGTCATTGTAATTTGTGTGGTATACTGGGTATTACTTTGCTGAGAGTTATATAATCATTGGGGAAAGGGGGTCATGCAGACTATTTAATTTAATACTAAGCTTTAGTAGCTCTGGTTTATGTTTAGCAGTAGGATTGGGATAAATTTCATTATGCATTAGGCTGAATTTCTGGAAAATAATTACTAGTAATTAAATTAAAATATTATTTAAAACATTTGCTGTTTGGGGGGAACAGACCTATTCAGTGGAGGATGAGGACAAATTGTGCCTTAAGCAATGAGGCTACATTAATTTGTAAGCCTGTGACTTCTACACTTGTTGGTGAATGCTTCCAAGTCTCAAGTTGCATTTTACTGGACATGATATCTTATAGATATTGGAACACATGCACAGTATTTGTATCTCTAAATACCAAAAAGTTTAGCTTCCAAACAGAAACTATTCAGATTTGTCTAATTTAATATTATGTCACCTACATATGTAAAAACATTTATAGTGTAAAAAAATAAATTACCTTTGGATACTGTTTAACTGGTATCAAGACTTTTTCTGATAATTTTATGTTTTTGTTGCTGATTATGTCAAGGTATTTCTTTCCTTCCTCTTCTTTTTTCCCTTGAGATTCATGAAACTTTTCTATCTCTGTTAAAAAAAAAAAAAAATAACAACTTTTATACCAACTTAAAAATGGGGACATGAATTCACTCT
>WWET01001077.1:246890-268296 GCA_011038615.1 Limnodynastes dumerilii | reverse complement strand
AGAGAGAGAGAGAGAGAGAGAGAGAGAGAGAGAGAGAGAGAGAGAGAGAGAGAGGTTTGGTGTATACAGGCACTCCACGTGTAAATCTATGGCTCCCGGTGCTGACTCATGATAAACAATAATGTAGAAAATCCAAGAATAATGAAGCACTCAAGGAGACTTGATAAAAGGTGTAACAAGCAAAGGGTCCTATGTGGAACCTAGTTTAATGTTCAAATATTCATCATTCAAGAGGTGAAAGTACCAATATATGTGCGTGCGTGTGTGTATATATGTTTATAGTTGAATGTGCTGACAACAAAATCACACAAAAATTATCAATGGAAATCAAATTTATTAACCCATGAGGGTCTGGATTTGGAGTCACTCAAAATTAAAGTGGAAAAACGCACTACAGGCTGATTTAACTTTGATGTAATGTCCTTAAAACAAGTCAAATTAAGGCTCAGTAGTGTGTGTGGCCTGCACGTGCCTGTATGACCTCCATACAGTGCCTGGGCATGCTCCTGAGGAGGTGGCGGATGGTCTCCTGAGGGATCTCCTCCCAGACCTGGACTAAAGCATCCGCTAACTCCTGGACAGTCTGTGGTGCAACGTGGCGTTGGTGGATGGAGCAAGACATGATGTCCCAGATGTACTCAATTGGATTCAGGTCTGGGGAACGGGCGGGCCAGTCCATAGCATCAATGCCTTCATCTTGCAGGAACTGCTGACACACTCCAGCCACATGAGGTCTAGCATTGTCTTGCATTAGGAGGAACCCAGGCCAACCGCACCAGCATATGGTCTCACAAGGGGTCTGAGGATATCATCTCGGTACCTAATGGCAGTCAGGCTACCTCTAGCGAGCACATGGAGGGCTGTGCGGCCCCCCAAAGAAATGCCACCCCACACCATTACTGACCCACTGCCAAACCGGTCATGCTGGAGGATGTTGCAGGCAGCAGAACGTTCTCCATGGTATCTCCAGACTCTGTCATGTCTGTCACATGTACTCAGTGTGAACCTGCTTTCATCTGTGAAGAGCACAGGGCGCCAGTGACACCAACTAAGGGTGACTTCTAGCAACGGAGCAATGACACCTAAATACAATTTTTTTTTTTTTTACTCAAGATTTTATTCATGAATAAAGACAAATTACAACAGAAAAAACTGTCATTGCATAGAGATATAGGAGTTGAAATATCGATACGCGTAAATGAACATCGAACACGTATACATCAAAACCCAGTGCAGTAACAAAGTTCTAGAATGTTATACCCAGTGCCCGAAAGCACAAACATCAAAGACTAAAGTGATATAACTATCTGTGGGTAGAGGGGGGGGGGAAGGTGAAGGGGAGGGAAAAGAAGAGGGAGGGGGGGTTGTCGCCTGACTAAACCTCAAGGAAGACGGAAATCAAAGAAGCCCTAGGAGGCATTGAATTCCTCAATCTAAACCTAAATACAATTTTAAATACACCTCTCATACAATTTATTGACACTGTCATATAATCTTTCATGGCCAAAGGCAAATACTGTGGGATGGGCCGTCACAACTAGACGCATGTCATATGTGACATGGAGTTTTCCAATAGTCTCACAATTGAACAGATCTGCAAATTCACTTAATTCTGGAACATCCTGTTACAAAACGTGCACATCAGTAAGTTGAGCAAGGTGTATGTTTGTACCTTTTTTGACTTGTTTGAGAGTCCAATACAACAGTAAATGCATCATTCTTTCTTGAATTTAAGCCATAGCATTATCAAAGACAAGTGGATCAATGCAGTAGAGACTTTGTGCTATCACAGTCAACCATGTAAAACTGAGTAACAACACAGGGATAGAGAACTTTGAAAACAGGTCTTTAGGATTACATACTGAAAATTGACATGGCTGACAGGCATTTCATGTCAAGCAGCACGTCTTATACCACCCATGGATCGCAGTGATGTCATTTGTGCCAACTACAATACAGTATGCATCTACATGGACTATGAGTAGTGTAGTCAGGAATACTGAGTTCTACAGCAACAAAACAGTAGTGCTGGGAACAACTGTGATAGTCCTTCTGAAATGTTATGTGAAATATGTAACTTCTGTCTGTTTATCGTCAAGAAAATGATGACACATCAATACTCAAAAATACTCTGTGTGCTATATAATGCATAAATAATGCATAAATTCCAAATGAATTCTTGTGACTAAATGTACTGCACTACATCACTACAGATTTTTTATTTTAACATGGCATGGTTTTATCATGCTGGTAGCTGTAACTCCAAAACACAGGACACTGGCTGCCCTATGCTTGTGCAGCATTGAAACAGATCGGGTGGCTGCAGTGTCTGTTCTGCGGCCGTGGCCAGAGGAGAGTGGAAAGCTGTCAGCTATTGGCAAGTTATTTATAAACAGTGATTAGCCCTCAGAGCAGCAAAGTTCTGAAGGCTGTCTATAAAGAATGCACCAGTTCTTGACAACTTAGTGCTGCTGTCTTTCCTCCTGACTGGCTTATCCTTTATGGGTGCAGGTGGTCTGCCGCCATGTCTCCTCCGGGCCTGTGGCAGTCGCACCCATAGTAGTTATGCCACTGGCAACACCAGTTAATGTTGTGCCAGCAGAGACTTGTTGTGCCCTAGGGCACAAATGCCTTGGCAGGCGGCTTAATTCCACTATGCAATAATGACTTACGCCAACTGTGCTAGTTTTAAGTTATGGCAGATGCTTCTAAAATTGTACCTATTGCATTTGTAACACAATGACTGCAGCAGACTTAATTACTTTTAGTAACATGTACAGTGCTGTGCATTGAAACATTAGGTGTAAATATAACAGTTACTATAGACCAAACTTGACCAATGTCACAATGCAATGCAGTTTTCTTCAAGGTCATTGCATGTGGAACATGCAATGTGTTTCATGTGTGCCTGCTTTAATTACAAGACATCGGTATGTTCATCAAATACAATACAAAATCTGCCTAAAATATCAGTTTGACAAAATATATAATACTTTACATTGTTATGTACCAACAAAAATCTTATATGGCTAGAAAAAAGATAGTATCCAGAGATTAATTTTTTTACCCATTGTAAAAACAATTTGTACCCTCGATCCAGGGGTGGCTGGTAACTTTTAGCCTGGGGGGGCAAATACAAGCAAGTGGTCTCAAGTGTTCCCCATGCACCACAAACTTTAAAAAATCAGACCCAAAATATATTTTAGAAAATTATAATTTACCCTTCCTCCAGTCCTGCGCCATCTCTCTTCATGCTTCCATACAGTTATTGGCTGTCAGCACTTTCAAAGTGAATGAGTACAACTTTGAAATATGTAACTAGAAATGCATAGGCAAACAGTTATCATGCAACATCCTACACAGCTACTTTTAATTGTGGTTTGCTAACTGTTTTAAAGTATCAGGGGTTTTCTGTGTGTCTTATTTAAATGTGTAATATTGAATTAAATAAAATACCACTCCAAAAAATACAAAAACAGCAAGAAAAAGGAACTCCTAAAAATAGTACAATGTATTAAAAATGACTGAAGAAAATTCTGTATATATAAACAAAACCCTATCCCAAAAAGGGGAATTATAAGAACCAAATGAAATACACTTTTGAACAAAGAGCTTGTGAATTAGAAGCAAGGCTTATTGATAGAGGGTATCCTAAATATGCATATACAAGGTAAAACATATGGTGAAAAAAGGGACAAAAATCAACTAATTTTGCAGATGAAAAATAATTAATCGCAGTCACAAGAAGACAAGGTGAGAATGACTGAAACTTTTTGTCCATTATGGCAAAAAAATTAAATAAATTAAAATATCTTTCAGAGATACATAAATGTACTCCAGCCGGACCCAGATCTTAAATCAATATTAGGGTATCATATCCAGCTTTGTTGGAGGAAATCCCAAAATATAATAACAAACAATACAAAATAAAAAATGCAGACATTATCAAGCACAAATAATAAGCAAAATACATTGACTAATGTATGTCTCTAGCAATAAGCACACAGCAGAGACTGATTGGTGATAATGTTAGGAGCCAGTCTACTTATTGTTTTTAAATTTACTCCCTATTGTACCTATTCACATTCTTTTAATATTTCGTAGGTTTTAAAACTGATACCAATAAAGTTGGTTAATTCCTGTAACTTGTGTGGCCACACTGCAGGGCTGCGTTCAACTGTACAACATTCACTATGGTCAGTTAGGCAGTTACACAGCCCTGAGTTAGTATAGAAGATCTGGAGGAAGCAAAGAGAAACATGCCTGCTGATCCCCACAGGTATGAAGAAACACCATTTTCATTCAAAGGCCGTAATTTGATGAAAGATAGCTACTGTGCATGCGCAGTAACTATTGTACGTAATCTACGTATCGTTTTGTTACGTAGATTGCGTATATGCGGTCTTTAAGATGGCCGTAGTTCTGAAACCGGCCCATATTCATTAACAGGTGAATCGGTTTCTTTAGTTTGCTATTTTGAGACAGCAACCATATTGCACTTGTTAGCGCTAAAAATGACTATGCTTACGCCAGCCTCACACTATGTGACATATATAACAATGTCAGGTATAACAATGTGATTTCCCCTCATTTCCATGCTTTGGATTGGATTTTGTCAGCTGTTTCCCAATATGAACACATATTCCACCCCATCCAGACTTAAGTAAAATGATAATTCCAAGAGCTCTGACAAGAGTGCTGGGTTGCAATCAAAAGTGAGTGGGACTTCTTATTATATTAGACAGTATAGAGTATCTGTTATGAAACCGGTTACCTAACATGCAGCAGGGAATCTGGGAGTCTTCGCCAGGGCCCCTGGAGGTGGGGATGGACTAGTGCAGCGCCCAAATAAACAAGCCGCTATCCTAGGTGCACGGTTTCACTGAAAGAGGCAGTAATCAATGATAGACACTTAAAAGAGGGAAATAATACACCGTGGCAGGTGGAGAAATGTAGCTAGTGTTAACACTCACACAAAGCATACTAGAGGGCACGAATAAACTATAAGCCCGCACAGGGCACACAGCACTGCAGGCTGCCACTATGTGGCGTGCTGAATATAAAAAGAAGAAGTAAACTAATAAGTGCAATACCTGCACTGAAACAACCAGCACAGTATAGTGCAATACAGAGTAACGGTCAGCACAATATTATGCCACTATGTGGTGTGTTGAATAGAATAGTCCAACGAAATATATTAAGTGCAATACCTGCACAGAACAACTTGCACGGTATAGTGCTATACTGAATAGACAGGCCGCACAAGATTATGCCACTTCGTGGCGTGTTTAATAAATTGACCAACTAAATAAATATAGTGCAATTCCTGCACAGAACAACTTGCACGGTATAGTGCTATACTGAATAGACAGGCTGCACAATATTATGCCACTATGTGGCGAGATAAATACAAGATACCAATAAATACAATAAGGAAGGCAGAACTACTAGGAAGGGAAGAAGATATAGCTCTAGAAGAACCAGGACTAAGGTAAGTAACTACAGACAAGCAAGAACAGAAAAACTCACAGACAGGACTCACTCAAGATACACAGCAGCGCAGCCGGCAGACTTGTAGCAGGACTCCACACACGCTATCACCGGCGTCCTCGTGGAGAAGCGCCGGGAATTTAAGGTAAGGCCCACGCATGCGCCAGGAGACGCTCTGGAACGCACGCTGCGTTCCACAGAGAGTAGCGTCCAGGTCTCCTAGTGACGACCTGGACGCGGCGCCGCAGCAGCTCAGGAAAGGAAGTACTGTTACACGCCGGCTGCTGGCTGCCGGCGTGTAACAGTATCGATCCGGACTTCCACAACACTGCTATCATTTTTTGTTTTAAGATGTCCTAAAAAATTAAGGTAGGTCCTGGCTATGGCACAATGGGCTGGATCCAGACCTAGTTAAGTGCATGAACTTAGTTACTCCTGGGCTAAACCATGTTGATTGCAGGGGAGTCATATTTCATCTGTTGCAAACAGTATTAGAGTTGAGAGGTGATGTTTCCTATCCCAAGTCTAAATAACAGTGTGATAGTAAAGCTGGTCAGTATCTGTGTGCAGTAAGCAATTCAAAGATATATCCCTGCATGCAAAGTATACCATTAACTTGACTCCCCCTGAATTCAACATGGTTTAGCCCAGGTGTAACTAAGTTAATGCACTTAACAAGATCTGGATCCAGCCCAATGTCTTGTTATTATTTTTTTCTTTTTTGTTCACTATCATATTCATCTACCTAAGCATAACATAAATAGACACACCAGCTATCTGTAAGGGTAGACAAAGGTTCATCTACTAACAATATGCTATGATATTATCTTTTTTACAGTTAAGAATGTTTTGTCCTGCTTAACTTTACTTAAAAATTCTCAAAACACTTTTTTGTAGTGAGTGATGAGACTATCGCTCTATTTTTAAACTACAGATAAATCAGATAAGCCTAAAAATTATTCTTGACTATAATAACCACAACCTAAAAACAGGTCTATAAATATATCACATCTATTACCGTAGGTCCCACTACTTATTTTCTTTCTTATTTTACCACTATTTTTAAGTTACATTTACTAACTAGCTCCATGTACAATTTTTCATTAGTTTTATGTCTAGTTATGATTTTTTTTTATTATACAGCTATGACCACATAGAGATAAAATAAACCAACTATTTGTTATTACTTGCTTGATGTTCACATATAAACAATTTGGTTTATCTTTGAGGCAGTTCCTAGTAATTAAAAAAAGGATTTATTTTTAACACAAATGAATATGCAAGTATTATTTGGAGCCCTGCAGGAGAGAAATATACACTGGGAAAAAAACCCATAAAACAATACTAGTGTAATTATGTGAAACACTCCTATGGAAGACCCACTTCTGTTTCAATTACCTAAAGGCTTAATAATCTTGGAAAGCATTTTTTTGTACATTTCAGTATTTATTCTGGCAGGAAACCAGGAGAGGATATGCATTCTCAGGCCATCAAAACATGACCCTTTCCCTCTATCTGATAAAAAACAACATTCCATAAATATATGTTTGTTTTTTTACATAAAGTAAATTTGTTCAGCTAGCTATTTTTTAGCATTAATTTAAACGTATTGTGATGGTGTATTGCTGTAAGTACACACGTACTATGGAGGCGTAAGTCACCGAATAACCGGCCGTGCTAGTGGTGCGTCATGGGTGTTGCCTCGCTACGTGCATGCGTAAAAATGCGCACGTAGTAAACACGCATCTGTGAATCCGGTCCTTTGTATCTAAGTAATACATACATTGACCCGGATCCACAATTCAAACTGTATTACACATGTAGATTGCATTCCTATATTGCAAACCTCCTGCGCTCCCTTGTATGTAGACCTACTACTAAAATTAGAGTGAAAGACTGGTATATAAGATCAGTTGATAAACTATTTTGAAGTATTGGTATAGAAAATATAAATGAACAGAATTTTACAAGTAAAGAAAAAAACTGTCAACACTGGATAGGACACTGAACATTCTTCAAAGTTCCTAAACGTCAACATGTTCTTTTTAAAATTATATGCATTTATTTTAAAAGAGGTGTGCCAGACTAGAGAAAGTTAAAGTGATTTTCTTCCACATGATCTGAGGGCACTAGCTGTTTTTTTGTCATCAATTTCAACCAAAGATCCCAATAATATCCACTTGATATCCATATGATATCCATTAATATCCATATCTTTAAAATATTAACATTTCTTTCAGCATTTATGAGTTTGTGAACTCTTATATATGAAGATTGTAGCTTCAATAAAGGATTTCAAATAGTTAAGTCTGTACAGCTCAGCATTTAGCTGCTCTGCTATAACATGTGACATTTGAACTCCAGTGTCAGCTCTATTTTTCCTATTTGCAACCAGTATAGGATTAGTGATTTCCATATCTGTAAATAGCACTTCACCAGGATAACTGACTAGTACTAAACACAGTGACTTATCCTATAGAAGCTATTGTGTTATTAGAAGATCATTAAGTGCTAGGATTTACTACTTGTTTAAGATAATGTAAAATACTGTTGAACTGGTTGGCTTATGTTAAGATGGCAAACTTTACTTTTTATGTTCTACACTACCAGCCACTGTATGCTGCAAGCTTAGCAATACATTTCTGGGTTTTTTTTTATAATAAAAAAGCAATTATGACTAAATAACGTTTGTGTAAACAAACATTATAATGACATCAAATGCAATCATTCAAAAGCGAAGTTTGCCATTCCAAAAAAGGAAAAGCTGTCTATCAGTCTCAACATTATTTTACATTTATTATCTTTAAATATAATTGTCTGTAAAGTTCTTTGTTTATAGCAAGCTTGCTTTTCTGCGCTCCTTCAGCACATTCTGAAAACATAAAATGCCCTAGACTATACACAGGTGGCTCATTTGGACACTGAAAACTGCAGTGTCACATCACTGTCTCAGCAGAAACAGTATGAAACCACATAATGGTTTTCTTGTTCTAGCTACATGTCTGGCCATAAAAATAATGGCCCCCTAACACATATTTTTTTATGTTTAGGCTCAATGTCCAATTAACAGAATTAAGCTTGTAACAATAATTGTATAATGTTTTGTGGGGTATTAATCAAGTATATCAAAGAAACATAACATTTTAAACAGAGCAATTAAATTGTACATGAAACGTACAATTGTGTTGTAAAAAAAAATAAAAAATAATAGAATCACAGTAATTATTACTTATCAAAACAGTTACATTGGTTGTGAAACATTGGCGTTTGATTCTACAAGAGATGGATGATTAAATGCAGCATGTGTATTAATTCTGTGTTCCAAAAGATTACAGTTATAATAATTGTCAAATGTGCCTTTTGAACATTTCAGCTTCCCCTAATTTATTTCTACTTACCTGTAGCAAGTAATAACTTTTTTTTTTTTTTGTAAACTTTTTTTTATTGGTTTCACAGAGTAAAAAACAATATCCACATACAGTGCATACAATGTAAAGCACATTTCGTACGCCAAAACATTTGGCTGTAATAGGTAAATGAGTGACATGGTAAAAATAACAGGCAGCAAAATATAACAGAGTATATTGCCCGATTGGCACGCAACAATAGACATAAGTTTAAAGCCACATAATAGTCTATCTAAGTCTATATAATCTTAGCGCCGAAAATTATTGAAAAGAAAGGTTCACATATAAAAGCGTTTCCTACTGCGAACTGACAACAAACCAAATTTTTTATATATTTTTTTTTTTAACAACAGAACAAAACATAACTTATATCCAAGCTATCGGTATGTATTAAGTGACCGGATATGATTCATAAAAGAAAATAAAGTTCTCCTACCATACTCTTAGAAGTATTTGCATCTCTGTTTCTTCTTCACTCAATCCCTTCCCACCCTATCTCTGTCAAAAGGTCTATTACCATCCCTTTAAGTCTACCCTACGCACGTTCGCTCCCCAGACGTCTCCAGGGTTCTATATAATGCCCATTTAGTAGATTCAAACAGTTTCATGATATGTGTGCGGTTTGTTTCTGGAAGGTGTTCAATATAGAAACCCCATTTCTTATAAAATTTAGGAATGCCAACTTCAACATCAGGGAGTGTGGCCCTTCTTTCCAAGTAAAGTGTACTCAACAATAAGCTTTTAACTGTCTCCATAAATGAAGGTGTTTTCACTGTCCAGTTCTGGAGAATTACCTTTTTAGCCACTGTGACTAATACAGTCAGGAATGGTATCGCTGCCTTTACTCCCGGAATAGAGTCCAATGCTTCAAAGTTTGCCCAGAGCAGTGCATGACTATCTGGAAACAGGTGGGTCCGTAGTAAAGAGTTAATGTAAACCATGACTTTTCCCCAAAACTTTCGTATTATCCCACATTCCCATAAATTGTGAATAAGAGTAGCTTTACTGGCCGAACATTTAGGGCAGGAGCCCTTTTCCTCCGAGACACTCAAACTTCTCTGCGCCTGGGATACATACATATTTTATAAATATTTTTAAACTTACTTAACTTAATATAAAAGGGCTTTCTAGGGACTTATGGTAGGCGGTGCATCCTGTATGGCCACGTTTTATAAGAGCTCTGTGCTGTACCTGTAAATTTTTTACCTAAACACATATTTTACAACTGAAAACTTGCCCCAAAACCACCAGCTTCTGGGGCGTCCTCTTACCTAAGCATTAGCGTTACAAATGGAGGAGTTGTGATCCCTGGAGTCTGGCTGAAAGACATGGCCTGTGAGCGTGGGAGGTATACCCTGGAGGGCTCTTGATCCAGCTAGCCCTTACAACTGGACTAAGGTATTTGGAGCCACATCGTGGGAATTGCCCCTCAACCTTGCTCAACTGATTGTGGAGGTTCTGGGTGCCAGTTTATTTGCGGGCTGGAAAGCAGTGCCACGAGGGCGAAGCCCTATACACTCACTGCCGCACGTCACATACTAAATCTCCTTGACTGTCGCTGTGATTTTCCCCTTCTATGGTTCAGGTGGGGTTCACAAACGATCCTTAAAGGCTGATATAGAAAGGGGTTATTGTGGCTGGAAAACGGCAGATTATCCCACTGTCTCCTGTGCATATATCATGCTATCTTGATTCTTTTCATTTAGCTCAAATCTCTGTGACCCAGACTGGCAAAGAAATTTTCCCAACCACACCACTGGAACTTTTAATATCTACAGGCTGCCTATTCTGTGCATTTAGTGTGGAGACACCTAAGGGTTAACTTGTGAGACTTTCCCATCTTAATGCAAAGTTCTTATAACAAGAAACTATTGTGCCTGGAGGCAAAGGAACATTGTACAGATTCCTGAGCATATACTGTTTCCCTCTGATCTACGCCTAATATTTTTTATCGCTGCACTCTGTGGTCTGATAGAACAAAAAAGGAAAAAAAAAATAAAAAAAATATTTCCTACATCCAGATTGTTTACTGCATAACTTTTGAAAACTGAAGAGTCATCACATTTCCAGTTCTTTCTTCTCTAGGAAGCCATTTTGTTATTCTAAAAGTCTAGACTCTCTCTAATATGGCGGCTGCCTACAGACCATAGCTCTACGGCTGGTTTACCCTGACCACTGTGCCCTAGTGGATTAATAAATCACATTTCTCAACTAAGGTACTCTGCTGTCCCCTTGTGGCTAAACCAAGGCCTAGATAGGGGATAGTGGTTTGCCGATTTCCATGTTTGCCCTGGACAAAGTGTCAAACCCTCAATCCACCTCCCAGAAACTGGAAACACAGTTGAACCTGCCAACCTTCCAGCTTTCCATCTTTGTGGATCCAATTGTGGGACTGCACCTGTCGTATATACCTACTAAGAAGATATACGATTTAATGAACTATTATTACCTTGAGTCTCTCCACTTAAGAGAGGGTAAAAGCAGCACTACAGTTACAGACGGATCTTTGTATTGTTGTAGACAGGTCTAACCTAACTGCACTACTTTTACAGCTTGTCTCTATTTTATCACTGAAATGTTGGTTGCTCACTGTTTTCTTTTTCAGGTACTCACTGAGTAAACACCAATAATTGCAGTAACCTCCTTTCCCTTCTGCATTCTATAATATTATATTGGTTGTTTATACTGTATTCGCCTATCTCCGCCCCTTATTGATATGAGGTTAAAAGTTGAATAGGTTGGACTTGAGTAATACTCTGTACCGATGTCAATAGTTTACTCAAAATTAAATAAACAAAAGGGGGAAATAAATAAATAAATAAACAGAAAACCTTATAAAACCTCAACTAACCCGTAACATCTCCACCTCAACGAATTGAGATAACTGTCTCTCTTAACTGAACACCTGGTCTTGGCAAGTGGGCTGTCTCCATCCTACTATTGTTGGACACTCCCTCCTTACCTCTATTGTGTACTGATTAAGCATTTACTGTTTAAAATGTATTATTTTTGCACAGATCGATAGGTGTGCTCCATAGGAACGTCTCATCATAAGTATTGCTGAATCTTTTTGTAAACCAAAAACATAATTGCAGGGTGGCCTGATTAATAACACCACTGTCTAGTATATCGCCCTTTACTATACTGTCCATTCTGGTTGTTTCTGCCCTCAGGGCATGGAACGTTATTCTATAGGGGAAAAATAAATAAACCCTCCGCCAAATCTTCACATTCTTCTAGTCAGGAAATTCCAGAGATGGATCCTGACTTGCCACCGACCCCGGCGGCTACGCCAGCAGAGATGGCTAAGGAATTATATAATCTCTTTATGCCACATATAGACAAAAAATTTGAAGATCTACAAGCTAGGCTTGATACCACACTTGCTAAAATCGAAGCAAATTCAACATCACTTGAACAACGCCAGAGTGATGTGGAAGACCAGCTCCATAGTGCTCAGGCTACACAATCTAGTCAAACTACTACTATAAAATTGCTGATTGATAAAGTAGATGACTTGAAGAATCGCCACTGGCACAATAATTTGCGCTTTGTGGGGATTCCGGAATCAATCAAAGGGCAACAATTAATGGATTATTTACTAATTACACTCCCTGCTGCCTTGGGTGTTGCGGATGACTTAATTGTGCCACACATAGAAAGAGCACACAGACTGGGCCCAGAACGCGAAAACATGCAAGATAGGCCACGTCCGGTTATTGCCAAATATTTAGATTTTCGCAATAAAGAAAAAATCCTCCAAGGTTACCGAAAATTACCCCAACTTATTATTCAAGATAAAAGGGTTTTGATTTTTCAAGATTTTTTCACCATTATCATCCAAAAATGCAAAGAATTTTCTGCAGTATGTGCTATGCTTCATAATCAAAATGTGCGTTTTGCACTCATGTATCCAGCCAAACTCAGAGTTGTTGATAATGGTCAAACTTTATTATTTACCTGTCCTTTGGCTGCCAAGAATTACTTTACTAGACAGCAATCTCCCCCGAGACAACAGGCAGATGATCCCTGATAGATTGACCTTTCATTATTTGATTTAGTTCTACTTCTCCTAAGTAATGTAAATCAACTTTACGTATTCCTATTGTTCTTCTATCCTACAATGTTTTGTGCTTTATTATTGTTATCACTTGTGTGCTGATGACAAATTGGCACCAACTCTTTAGTTCTCATATTGTTGTGTTAATAAAAAAATAAAAAAAAGACAAAAGTTTATTTCAAGCAGTCAGATGGTTTATATTCATTGTCCCTTTCGTACACAATGCCAAGTTGGTGTTATAGGGCTTGAATATGTTTTTCTAATAACATCAATATACTATATTCAGTGTCATGTAATCTTAAATTGTTGTTTTTTCTCTGAAAGCTCAGGGGTTTCATTCCCAAGTATCTCTGAGATACTTTGGAGTCTCATTTCCATGGAGTCGATTCCCTACCCTTCTTTTCCTTGTTGACATCTGCTGCTGGCGCTCTTTCTGGACTCGGGGTAGAAAGGCTGCACAACCTGACACTAACATAAACTTTAGTTCTCACTCTGTTTCCCATTTACAGTTGGTATTTTGGAATTTTGATTGATTAAATGCACCCATTAAAAGGAAAAACAGTATTAAATTACCTGAAGAAGGTACACCCCATATTGTTTTCCTACAGGAAACCCATTGGAAGCTAGGTGATTTCACTACTTTACGCTCTCCCTGGATTGATCACTGCATTTCTTCTCCCTACCGTAAAAAAGCCAGAGGTGTGGCTAATTTGTTTAGCAATAACATTAGCTATACCATGGATGAGTGTATAATAGATCCTGAAGGCAGATTCATTATATCTGATGTTGAGATTTTTGGGAATAAATATACTCTGGTTAACGCCTTTGCTCCAAACTCTGATGCTAACCTCTTTTTAGCTGACCTAACACAGATCTTGACGGTTAGACAAAATTTTTCATTGGTGGTTGCTGGTGACTTTCATTTGGTATACGACCCTGGGCTGGACAGATCTCCACCTGCACACCTCCCAAATTCCCCTAGTGAAAGACTCTTACACACATTGGGCTGGATCCAGACCTAGTTAAGTGCATGAACTTAGTTACTCCTGGGCTAAGCCATGTTGATTTCAGGGGGAGTCAAGTTAATTGTATTCTTTGCATGCAGGGATCTATCTTTGAATTGCTTACTGTACACAGATAGTGACCAGCTTTACTATCACACTTTTATTTAGACTTGGGATAGGAAACATCACCTCTCATCTCTAATACTGTTTGCAACAGATGAAATATGACTCCCCTGCAATCAACATGGTTTAGCCCAGGAGTAACTAAGATCATGCACTTAACTAGGTCTGGATCAGGCCCATTCTCTTGTATCCATGACCTTATTGAAGTGTGGAGAATCTTACATCCATCAGAGAGGGATTACACTTTCCACTCTGCACCTCATCAAACACATGCCCGCATAGATTATTTTCTTATTTCTGACTCCCTAGTCACCTATGTTCATCGTACAACGATTTGCGATATTATTATCTCCAACCATGCTCCTGTTACTCTTACTCTAAACATTCCAACTTACATCTACAGAGACAGAATTTGGAGATTCCCTTCCTTATATAACAAAAAGATTATCATGAATTCCTGGTAGGGAAATGGGCCAATTACGTTGATGGATCACCAGATTATCCCATACTTTTTTGGCTGCTTCAAAGGCAGTCTTACATGGTTATAGCATAGGGTTTACTGCCAAAAAGCATAGAGAACAAGAGTCTCAAGGTCAACAACTGCGGGAGACCATGTGGGAAGCTTATGGACTTATGTTTTCTAATTACAAGCATGCGAGACAACTCTTGGAGAATTTTTTAACTTCCCATGCGCTAGAATGATTTCATGCGTTTTAAATATTACAGATGGGGAAATATAAAACGTGGCGCCTCCTTGCTACAATGGCCAAAACGCGATTATGAAAATCCCACATAACTACATTAAACCATCCCCTTTCTAGCCAACCTCTTGTTTCCACTGAGCACATAATTTCACAGTTTAAAAATAATTACAATGACCTGTACCGAGACCATTCTGTTAATATGCCCCTTCAAGAGAAATTCTTACAAGAAGCTGGATTACCCAGATTCTCTCCAGAACAAAGAAAAATTCTGGATTCTGACATAACAGAATGCGAAATTTCTGCCGTTATATCGCAGTTGAGGTTGAGTAAATCTCCGGGCCCAGACTGTTACACGCTGCAGGAGAAATCCTAGCAGGGTGTGAAGTTTCCCTTTTGGGTTAATGTGCCTGGATTCCCTCAGCTGTCTATTAATTAAGCCTCCCTTGCCAGGACTTGCTGCTGATTGGTGGGAGGTCCTTTAAATAGTTGTGTCTGGGGAAACTCAGATGTCGGCTATAGCGTCTGGTGTATTCCTGCATCTGACTGAATTCTGATTGTGTATGCTCACTCCTCACGGCCAAATATTACAAAATCTTACAACAGCACATTACACCATATTTGGTGGAGTTATACAAACAAATTCATAAACAGAACACTCCTTTCCCTTATTTTAATGAGGCCTACACTACATTAATACCTAAACCTAACAAAGACCCCAAACAGATTGAGTCTTACCGTCCCATAACTCTTTTGAATATAGATTTTAGACACTCAGAAAGCATTTAACATTGTGTTATGACCCCATCTGTTGGGGTTCTTAGAACACAGGGTATTTGCCCCAGATTTTATTAGGTTGATACAATACTTTTATAATGCTCCCTCCACGCGTCTTTTGAGCAATGCAATATGGAGTAATCTGATTGTGATGGGAAGTGGCACGAGGCAGGGGTGCCCACTTTCCCCATTATTATTTAATTTGGCTATAGACTCTCTGCTAAGGCTTCTACAAAACTGGCCTTTCTTCTCTTGGATTACCATTGGAAACAAGGAAGTTAAAATGACGGCATTTGCAGACGATCTGCTTCTCTGTATTGGAGATCCAGGTTCTTCCTTAATGCCTATTCTGTCCAAAATTGAGGAATTTGGATCTATTTTGGGTTTTCACATTAACCAGCACAAATCTGTGGGGATATTTTTGAATCCTAGAGTGCATTGTCCAGCTTAGGTTCAAGCGATACCAATACAGCGGGAATGTCAGCACTTCATTATCTCGGTGTTACTTTGCCAAAAAATCTAGCCAACTTGTACAGCTTAAATGTTAGCACAGTTATCCGGGAGTTGGGACAATACATAGAAAGATGGAACCACCTTATGCTGTCTTATCTAGGAAGAGCATACTTTCTTAAGATGGTCTCCTACCCAAAATATTATATATTTTTCAATTCCTCCCTATCATCATCACAAAAAAATACCTTAAGGCTATAAATGCCTTGTTCAGACGTTTTATATGAAAAGGGGGTAGACCTAGAATAAGTCTCAGAAAGTTGTGTTAGTCCAGGTTGAACGGTGGAATCAATTTTCCTGATATTTCTGTGTATAATCTGGCTGCTGGACATTGTTACTTCCGCGACTGGTTGTATGACACTGAATACTATACATGTACATCCCTGGAAAAAAAGCTTTTTGGGTTCATTAGATATTAAGTGCTTTCTCTATCAACATGACCAGGAGAGTTCTGATACTCTGAAATCTAACCCTCTTCTGTGGAATACACATTGTATCTGGCATATTCTGTGTCATAAATTCAACCTTAATCCTTATAAATCTGTTTTTCTCCTATTAATACAAAACCCTGATTTCCAAAATGGAGCAGCTTCCTACCCCTTTAACATATGGAGGTTGGGTGGTGCAGTTAATATTAGCCACTTTGTCTGTAAGAGCAGGAAACATTTTATTGGCCATTAGGGCTGCAGCCAAAAAGGCCATTTTGCAACACTGGACAAGTGGTGGTCCTGTCCCATTCCCTTTATTCGAAGAAAAATTCTTTACCATTTTCCATATGGACTGGCTGGAGACCCTAATAGATAGGGATCTTAAGGTTGAAGGCTTTTTTTGACACCTGGGAAACCTACATAAGTACTCTATCTTCTGATATTAAGAGACATATTTATCAAGCTATGAAAGACACCACCTGGTATTTATAGAGGATTCAGGCTAATGATCCTCCCGTGATGGTCTAGACTGTTGTTTGTTTGATTTGTAACAGGGTAGAAGAATGATCAAGAGTGTGGCAACTGCAGTTTAATGTCAAAAAATGCTAAATCATGAATTTGGGGCACAAAAACCCAAAAGCTCAATAAAGCTTTAATGGCACTACATTAGAAACTACTGAAGAGAAAAGGGATCTTGGAGTCATTGGGCCTGATCCAGACCTACGCCAATAATACGTCCTTATGCGTAACGTATTTACGCCAGCATACCTACGAAGCACCTAGGCACTCCCCTCAGTCGTCCGTATTTATGCCGTTTTAAGCCGACCAAACCCTACCCTAACTTTTCTGAACGTAATCGCGGGCGTCCTTAGCATCCATGCGTATTTACGACGCTTAGCACGCCCATACTGTATGATTTAAATACCTCTCCCTGCCACAAAGTGTAATTACAGGTTTCGTATGGCTGGAACTCCCCTTCGTGCATTGTTACGAAGCTGGTACGCTTAAGGCCCATACGTTCAGCATTTCTTTGCATAACAGCTGCCGTGTGCATGAGCAGTAAGTACAAATGGGTGCTTTTACACTTACGCAAAGAGTAAAAACACGGGCGGGCGTAGGTTTGGATTTGCCCTATTATTTCAAGTGACTTAAAGGTAGCCAAGCAATGTAACAAAGCAATGAGAAAGGCAAAGCAGATGCTTGGTTGCATAGGGAGAGGAATTAGTAGCAGAAAGAGAGAAGTAGTGATTGTTAGTACGTCCTCACCTAGAATACTGTGTTCAGTTCTAGAGGCCATATCTCCAGAAAGACATAAATACATTAGAGACTGTGCAAAGAAGAGCAACTAAAATGATCCATGGCATGTGTCATAAATCATACCAAGAAAGGCTAGAGGAACTAAACATGTATAGCTTGGAGCAAAGAAGGGAGAGGGGAGATATGATAGTAGCTTTTAAATATATCAAATATATCATGTTGTGACCGACTAGAGGAGGGTGGCATTTTTCAAAGGAAGAGGCGCAATAAAACACGAGGCCATGAATATAAACTGGAGGGTGGTAGATTCAGAAAAAAATGTGTGGAAAAATTACTTCACTGAAAGGGTGATAGATAAGTGGAATAGCCTCCCATCTGAGGTAGTTGAGGCTAACACAGTAGAACAGTTTAAACATGCTTGGGATAAATGTAAGGATATCCTAAATCTTAAACTAAATTGAGAGTGAATATGGTCTTGGTTCAGTGTAGTTTTAAATAAACAAATGGGCAGACTGGATGGGCCATGTGGCTCTTATATGCCATCACTTTCTATGTTTCTATGTAAGTATAAAAATTTGTTGTTGTGAATCTGGTCCTACGACAACAAGCTGGCTTTGGTAGTAGTCCATTTCACTCATTGGCATTTACCAAAGCCAGTGTCTCCCTTAACAGTTCAGGGATTAGTTTGACTGAAAACCACTTTAATAGATATTCAGAAGGCTCACTACAGGCAACAGTTTACAAGTCCATATAAAATAAAAAAAAATGCTTCACCCCACACTATTCTACAAGGAATGGGCAGGCACACACTTTAATGGCACTATTTTGTGACTGATATTTGGCTTTGAACAATGAACTTCCACTGTAAGATTAGGGAGTTAAGTATCACAGTTCATGGCCCTGCTCTCCATTCCTACTCCATTCCTGCGCTCTGCAGTCTGCTTCTTAGTCTGCTGTTGTGCTGTTACATAGGAAGATCGGGCTTGACTTTCAGGTAACAACACAGTTGCAAACAGCTCTAATTAATACAGATTCTACATCACTAAACTCCTGCCCTCATCTCATTGGCAGAATATAAGGCTCACTGGGTTTTACCTAATGTAATACTGCAACGTTATCCATTCCATCCTGTTATTTCCTCTTGTTCTAGTGTTCATCTGACATCTCATCTCTATCTGGCTTTTTCCATTTAACCCAGGTCTAACGACCTTTTTCCTGCAGAAAAGACCTACTTTAACATCCTACTGTAATCTATCATCTGGGGACTGTGCTTCTTCAAGTCTTCGCACTTCTGTTCCACTCTTCTTGCAAATTTTCCTTATTAGCTTAATTTATACCAGAACATTTCCTTATCACAACGGTTGCCATTAGCATAATTTGCTAAGGTGCATGACTAGGTAAGCCTGCAATTAGATGTCTCAAGGTAAGCTAAATATCTTTGGGCCAGATCCAGAACTAAAGTGACACGACTTCAACAACTGCTTGCAGAATTCCTGAGATTTTCTGGCAGTGCATGTGCGCAAGAAGTTCTGCATCAGAACTCCTATCCACGTAGGTGACCTCAGCTCCACATGTGAGAGGGAAGTGATAGGGGAGGTTCACTTCCCTCTCATGTGGGGACATACAGACCTCCACACGTATGAAATGCGTGCTAAGGTCTGGATCAGGGTCTTTGTCTCTATTATGGGGCTATGGTTGTTACAAAAGAAATATAGCATTAGCAGCAATTTAGCAGTGCGACCCTATGAAGAATATGCGTCCAGTTCGGGTCCCCGAGGTGTGGGAAGTGAAGAAAACTGGAAGCTGGGGTTTATTAGATAGCTACTAGAAATGGAGTAAGTAGCAGGGGATTGGTTTAATCTTCAGCAGCAGAGGTATGGCAGATGAAGATAAGGCTACACTGAATGAAAGCTGCAGTAGTGTTACATTGGTAAAGACAGGAGTGCAGTGATACTGTGAAGTGTTTGCTATGAGGAACTGTAGCATAAGTGAATGTGGACTGTAGCATTAGTAATGATAGAAACTGAAGTGAACTTGAAGTATTATAGGTTCATAAAAGCAGACTGAGCTGAGATGATGTTCACTTACGCAGGCTAGAACTGCATTATGTTGTTGAAGCGGACTGGGCTGCGATGGTGGTTGGTGATGCAGTCTGGAAAAAAAATGTCAGCTGAATGCAGGCTGGAGCTCTAATGGTGTTTGCCAAGTTCAGGCTAGAACTGCGGAGGAGATTAATTTGAAGCTGGCTGTAACTGCATAAGGAGATTTGCTGGATGCAGACTAGATCTGCAAAGGAGAAGATGAGTAATAACTGTCTTCCACTAGGTACTTGTTATACTAGTACAGATGGAACTGTGTCCCTATTAGGTGTCTGGAGCATATGATTGACTTGTGTGCTATGCGACTAGTCCACAGCGATCAGGTAAAGGAAACCAACGTGGCTGCACCAATGGATAATGCTGGGATGCATGCAGATCCCAGTGGTCTGAAGTTGAGATGTGGCTGAGCAGATTAGAGAGTAAGAGGAGATGGAGACCTGAAGCAAAGTAATCAAGGGCAACCCTGGAAGCCAGTCACATGACAGATGACACCAGTGAAAGTGGTAAGTAAAGCATTTTTTTTAACAGAAAAAAGTATTAGATTAGGGTATGTGGTGAGGATTCAGCCTTAAAAAACCTCTTATGGGTTTCCTATGTAGAGGGTGGTAGAAACACACTGCTGGTACATATATAAAAGTAGTCAATCACATCAGATTTCTCATCATTGTACTATATAGGTTTTGTATATATATATTATTTTTTTTTGACAAATGGTTACATGGATAAATTAAAGGGCTAATTCATATACCTGTAGATTTAAAGAGTAACTACTATGGACTATGCACCTTATTTATGTGTGGGGGCTTGAAACTACACATGGAAAAGAAGAATGCATGCCCCTGTCATTCCCCTCTCTCATGCGTGCTTCTGGACACTTACGCGTCCAGAACCCTGCCTTAACTTCTACACATGGAACTGGTGTTCTCCGCCCACACCCCTTCATTTGCATTTCTATTAAGCTATGTACATTAGAAGATATGCTAGTGTTACATCTGGCATACGCATGTGCCGATGTTACTTGCCAGAGGACTTACGTAAGTGACTTGTGTAAATCCTCTGACTTTCTTAATTGTGGATCTGGCCCTATGTGAGGAATTTTATTTTCTCAGTTATAATTTGCTGAGATACTCACTCTGGAAATGCTGATAAATTCATTAAGAATGCACATTGTATAACACATAAGCCAACATATTTCAGTAAGAAAATATAGAAATCAATTATTGGGAAACCACAGAAGAATGAAATGTCAACACGGGAATAAAGAGCATAATGAATGCATTACATTCACTTAAGAAAAGTGTTGTGGGTGGACACAATTGCAGGAGTTATAAAAGCTGGTTATTTGACCTACTGTACCAGCAATCATTTCATAAAGATGTGGTAAAGGCTGCAGTACAGATGACACTTACAATCACTGAATCCATCTTTACATTTTTCATATTCAAGTACATTTTTTTCTTTATCTTTTCAGTAGCTACAAATTTAGAAACACATTTTAACTTTTTCAAAAGTACAATGTACAAATATGTAGTCTGTTTGATTATATATAT
>WWET01001077.1:229383-246379 GCA_011038615.1 Limnodynastes dumerilii | reverse complement strand
ATATATATATATATTACACCAAGATTTCCAACGTTTCAGTTCATATTTACTTTACTATTTACTTTATCTACAATGGAAAGGCACCGGAGCGTTCGTAGAATCATATTACACTTACAGGAGTGCCACATTTTTGGATTGAGATGTAAAGATTGCACTTAATATTTTATAATGTATGTAGAAATGCATTTATTATTATTTTCAAAAATAACTAAATGATTCCATTGGCACTATTTTTCATTACTTTTTTTTTTACATTTTTGTATTAGTCTTAAACTATTTCCTAATTAATGCTAAAGTTCTTTGTTATCATAGCTCAAATAACAATTTTTCTGAAGAAAATGTGTGTTTATTTCAGTAAATTACAGAGGTCTAATTTATTTTAACATTTCATTTGTTTTCTAGTGACCTGATAAATATTTTGACAGATGTCAGTACAATATAAAAACAGGTCTATTATATTAAAGACATTGGGGTAGATCCAGACCTAAGTACTTGTTACGTTTCATTGTGTAGCGTATTTACACTATCGTTTTTTTCTATGCACGCCCCTAGGCACTCCCTCGCTCATACGTACTTTGGCCATTTTACATTTGCCAAACCCTACCTTAACTTTTCAAAGTGTAACTACTGATGTACGCAAATATTACATGTACGTAAGTGCCTGGCTGGTACGTATGTTCAGAGTTACATGGCGTAACATCTGCCATGCGCATGCGCAGTAAATACTAATGGGCAATTTTACATCAGTGGCTAGCGTAAAATCATTCACATACGTAGTTTAGGAGAATCAAGTCTGTTCTTTTGGGGTGTTTCTATCTTTTGGATTTGTTGCTATGTATGCAAAAGACAAAACTTCAATAAAAAATATCTGATTAATAATTAGACATTCTAGGTAACCTTCCTTGGGATGCAGAGAGAACACAGTCAAAATGTACAATTTATGGTTGCATACTGATAGAGTGGACTTAGGCCTGAAGACCTTTACCAGAAACTCAGCAAAATATAAGTACTTATACTATATATATTGGCAGGTGTTTGGCTAATATCCTAGGCAATGTTTGTTCAAATATATTTCTTGTCAAGTTGCTGACATGTCTTAGCTAATGAGTAAGTTACCCTTTGATCATAACCACAGGATATGCTGACACCAGATTTATTAATAACTAGGAAACTGAAATTATGGAAACTGGCTTCATCTAGATGTAAATGACATATCTCTTTGTATCTGTTGATTCTGCGCTTTCTTCTTTTTTCTATGCCCAAAATATGGTATAAAGGATGGTGATATCCAATAATCAAAGCAGAGCATTCTAAACACCCACTCTGTTGTGTTTCTTTCTCTCTGGAGCTCCAATAAGGCTACTGAACGACTGGTCACTTGACGCTTGGTTTGAACTCAGCACTGACAACTTGGAAGTCCCACCGAGATCCTCAGCCTCTTCATCTGACAACTGACAGGGGGACCAGACCATGGAAACCTGAGTAGTCAATTATTACTACTCTGTGTTTCTATCTCCGGCCTCTCTTGTGCAGTCCGTTTTTGGTTTGAATGACTCAAGGATTTGTAGCCTCAGTGATCAGTAAGTGGTGTCGTATGATATATGTTGTTATGCGTATTGTTATACTTGTACACATTGTGCCATTGGGTGATCCAGTATATTTTGATTGGCACGTTTCCATTGTTCTTCCAGTTGAACTGTTCATTTGGTTGTTGGTGAATACAATGAGATAATTGTGTTGTTGCAGTATTGTATGCATTGCTGACTTTGGTTTTTCTGTGGTTTTAGTTCTGCTATTTAATAGATGGCAAAACTGTTTCACTTGGTTTGTTTTTGTTTTTAACTATGGAATTCTAAGATTAACTAAATATACATAATCAGGATTTTTGTTAGTGGTGGCTATAAGGATATATAGCGGTGTACACCCTGATATTGCGCAATTGATTATTGATTATTGACTATGGGAAATATTGACAGTAAGTCCGCAGGATTTACCCCGCAGAGTGCCATCGAAATAATGACCCTGGTAAATTGCGATGAGGTAATTAAGAGAATGGATAAGCTGTTCAGGAAAGCAAAGTTGGTGGAACTTTAGATACAGTTAAATTATGGGATATGGAAAAACTCAGGAGGACTTGGAGAGTGAGGAATATGATGAGCAAATATTTGAGTTGTCTACTAGCCTAGCTAGAGCAGAGGCACATGTCATGGCTGAAGTCCCTATGGAAGTACAGCAGCAGGAAACTGTTGCAGTAGTCACTAAGCCAAAGACAAAGGTGTATTATCCTAAGTGAAGAGTTTAAAATGTGGCAAAGCTAATGAATCAGAAAGCAATGCATGTCATGGTTGTTCAAAGCCCTGGTCACCCCGATGCCCCGCTTGTTCTAATAACAAAAAGCCAAAAAGAAATCTCCAACAGTTTTTACATAAATTAAAATCAACCCCCAGTGCCAGATCATGGAAATGTGGGTGCAGCAAAACTCAATACAAATCCAGAAAGATATGCCCAGAATGTTTGTATACTGTACCGGGTAAGCCCCCCATATAGAAAAACCCTGCTGTGGCAGATAAATCCTCAGTATAAGAGTGCCCTGTGAAGAATAAACCTCCTGTGCAACCTGTGGCCAGTATGCCCCTCATGCCACTAGCTCCTGTACAGAAGGATCTAACTGTGGCCATTATGTCCCCTATGCCACACATAGCCACATCCCACCTATGCCAAGTGCTCCACTTATGTCCAGTGCTGTAGCACCTCTGGTTGAAATTCAATCTCTGCCACTTCCTCCCTCATATGCCCCAATCTACCCCATTCTAACTCAGATAAGGGGAGAAGGAGACAAGGCAGAAACAACTAACACATATAAACCATGGGGTAAAACAGAGTTGATGGCTATAGTTAAGGATTATCCTGATGCTACTGATGAACTCCTTATTTTCCCACATTACATGGAAAGGTTACAGGGAATTTATAGTGTGTAATGGCTAGACTTACATGAAGTAGTCAGACACGGAAGTGGAGATTCTGTAGCTTTAAGAATAGCAGAAGAACAAATATTAAACAAAGGTAATCCTGTAGACCCCCCAACGGAGTTACAGCAGCAAAAGACAGAAGTGTCATGGAGACTGTGGCTAGATAGATGCAAAGTGTATTGCAAAAGGATGGCTCTGCAGACTCCTATAAAGACAGAAAAAAGACAAGAGATAGAAGAGTCTGTTCAGACATATTATGATGCAGTATTAAGACGGCATCAAGATCAAGGATTTGGCTTGCGAGAGGCAAGAGATATTAATATGTTTAAAACAGCACTTTTGAATGGGTTGGACAGTAGATTGAGGAATGACCTTTATGCATGCCGACCAGAAGGTTTTGCGATGGAACCAGAGAGCATGCTGACACTGCTGAGGGCCATTCAACAGAATCAGGGACTAAAGAGACAGAGAAATATATGCTAAATAATGTGTATTTGACAAACATAAAACACAAGGTTGGAGAACCTCAGGGTAATAGCCGAGGCTACCAAAAAGGGGGTCCCAAAAGGGTATCACCCGAGTAAGCCAAGAAAAGGGGACTTTGTTTCTTTTGCAGTAAGCATGGGCACATAAAAAGAGACTGTCCTGAACTGGCTATACTCAGACATGAGACCCCGGTACAGGGTGATCTTCTGCAATAGGAAAACGGCCCCCTTGCATGTACACTGCCCATACAAGGAATAGGTATGTCTGGCCCCCAGTACACTGTACCCTTACAGATTGCAAATAGAATTATACCATGCCTTGTAGATACAGGGGCTGCCAGAGCTGTGATTAGGGCAGGACAAATACCAAAAGAACTGATAACAAAAGAAAAGACTAATGGTGTAGGTCTTAACGGACTACCCACACCACTTATAGAGACAAAACCTTTGGTAATACGTGCTCCAACTGGACAATTGATAGTGTAACAAGTATTGATTTCTGAAACATGTCCAGTTACCCTATTAGGTGTCGATTTGTTATCTGCATTAGAGGCATCTATCACATATAGGAAAGGCAGGATAGCTCTGTCCACAAAAGCAGGTAAACAGCAACAAATAGCCTTTGATACCTACATGCACATGACAAACTTACAATGGATGACTTATTGACACAGGTTCCATCTAAGTTATGGGCAAAAAGTAAGACGGATGTAGGCTTACTAGCCGTCACACCTGTTCAGATTCGCTTAAAACCAAACATGCAACCTGTTTCTATGAAATGTATCCTTTGAATGACCAACAGACCATTGCAATAGGGATATTAGTTCGAGAGTATGAAGCAGTCAAGGTATTAAGGTATCAAGGTATTAAGACCTTGCAGATCCAAATACTTCCCGGTCCGGAAAAGGACATTACCTGGACAACAGGTAGCTTACCAGATGATTCATGACTTTCGTGAGGTCAATAAATGAATGATTATTGACAGCCCGATTATACCAAACCCACACATGCTGCTAAACCAAATAACTACGTAATTAATGTACTTTACTGTAATTGACCTATGTCGCAGATTGTGAAAGGATAGCATCCTTTGCACAAACTCATTCAGTATGTAGATGACCTGTTACTGTGTGCAGACACAAAACAATAGTGTGAGGAAGACACAGTCTTACTTTTGATCTTTTTAGTTGAAAATGGATGCAAAGCCCCAAGGGAAAAATTGCAGTTAGTACAGGAACAAGTACAGTTTTTAGGTCACTGCATAACGCAGGGAGCCAAACACCTCACTGCAGAAAGGAGGGAGGAAATTGCTAAGATCCCTGTCCCCTCCACAAGCAAGGACTTAAGAACTTTTCTGGCACATATCAGAGGATATGATGTTGACACTGAACAAGAAAACACCGATTTCAAATTTTTTACTAATCATCATGATTGTATTGAATTGATGAAGCTTGAGTCACAGAGAGCATTCCACACATTGCTAGTACTCCCTTACATAATGCAGACATGCACCTCTTTGTTGATGGTTCCAGGTATTATGTGGAAGGTGTGCCATACACAGGGTATGCAGTCACTACAGAGGACACAATTCTGATACAGGAACCACTTCCCTCAAGCTGCTCAGTACAAGAAGCAGAACTGAGAGCTTTAGCTTATGCCTGTATGGAGGCAGAGGGACAGACTGCAGATATGCATTTGGAGTAGCACATGATTATGGTCCTATATGGAAAAGCAGGGATTTCTTAACGGCTGTAGGAAAACCTATTAAAAACGCAGATGCTATCAAATCATTGTTTGCTGCCCTTCAGTTGCCTAGGGAGCTGGCAGTAGTGAAGGTCAAGGCACACTCCAGAGAAAATACTGCAGAAGTTAAAGGTAACGCCTTAGCTGACAAGGCCGCTAAAGAAGCTGCCCTAAAACCCCTTCACGTGTCCATTCTTACAGTGGACATAGATACTTTTAACCTTGAAACATTTCATTTGATGCAGACAAACTTCCAATAAGGAGAAGCTAGAATGGGCAAAAATGAGAGCAGTGGAGAAGGACGGTGTATGGATGATGGCGGTCGCCATTGTCTGCCTCACTCGCTCTACTCGCTAATGGCTCAGGTCCTACATGGACAGGCACATGTCTCTAAAGATACCATGACAAGTCAGCTAAATAAGCATTGGCTGGCATCGGGATTTTCACAAGCTGCACAGGCATATGTGACAGCATGCACTATATGTGCTTTGAATAGCCCAATAAGGACAGTACCAGGCCCTAAGAAATCAATGGTACAAACTCACTACCCTTTTCAGAGATTACAGATAGACTTTATTCAGCTGCCTAAGGTAGCAGGATATAAGTATGTTCTGGTGTGTGTGGAACTTTTCTCTGGATGGCCAGAGGCATGGCCCTATGGGTCATCAAACACTAAGACAGTAGCAAAGAAACTGATCAGTGAAGTAGTATGCAGATATGGCATACCAGAAGTGATTGAAAGTGATCGAGGAACACACTTCACAGGAGAAATAGTCCAGTACATACTGACAGACTTATCCATCACACAGGCTTTTCACACACCATACCACCCACAGAGTAGTGGCAAGATAGAACGCCTGAATGGGACAATTAAGCTAAAACTGCAGAAACTAATGTCAGAAACAGGTAAAACCTGGTTGGATTGTCTGCCAGTTTCCCTTTTCTCTGAAAGAAACACACCTAGTAAGAAAAATGAGCTGACTTCTTACGAGATATTATTTGGATCCCCAGCTAGGACAGAATGTTACTTTCCTCAGCAACTGCAGCATACACATGGTGATTTGACTCAGTATGTTCAGGCATTGCAACAGAGATTAACCAAAGTCCACCACCAGGTGTCCTCTTCTATTCCAGATCCTAATCAAGTTGATACTGCACACACTCTGCAGCCAGGAGACTGGGTCTGCATTAAGAAACACATCAGATGAGAACTGGAACCACGATTTGAAGGACCGTGCAAGGTGCTGCTGACCACGCCCACTTCGGATAAAGTGACTGAGAAGAGTTCCTGAATACACGCATCGCATTGCAAAAAGATAACACAGGCAAGTACAGTTGCAATTTAGTATATGTAAAGATATAATGGCTGGTTGGTTGACCCTAAGAAGGGATATGTATGGGTAGCTATTGGTACCCTCGCAGCCATGCTCTTCTTTATTGCACTCATGCTTTGGGCCAATGTAGTACACCCCTATATAAGAGCTTCACGCACACAGCTAGTACAACCACACATACACAAAAGGGATGCTGACAAATGCCATGACTTACCCCCAATCCCTAAATGCATTTGTGAGTATTGTGACGAACCCCCTGAAAGGAGATGTGTTAAATGGTGTCAGGATCCATACAGCTCAACTGTAATTAGTGAGAACTCCCTCCTGTACTTGCACCAGACTCATGGGGCCTATGTTGGTCTTGGGGAGTGTTAAGTTTGCAGTAGGCACCCCCCCAGGAACAGCATATTTCCCCTGGGTAGCAGCTCCATTAACTCTTAAGGACATGGAAGACATCACATACACTTCAACCAGTGAGATTCATTCTGAATATGCTAGTCAACCATACAGTCTTCCAATTGAGGCTTTTACTGATGCTCCCAAATTCTGTGTACAATCCCCACGCATGGATATGAGGGATGTGTATGTGACAACCAACACCACACATAGTGTTACCCTGCAGAACATACATTTGTCCTTGGGAATGGTTGATTGTCAAATGACACATGTAAACTTTACTACACGGTTTGCTAAGACTCCTATGAACACTGGATGTGATTATCCACATGAGCTCCACCTCTGGGATAGCTGCACCTCTCTCCAGGTACAGGTGCAGCCTAATGCTAGTGATTGGAATAGGCTGCTAAAACACACCGTTCTCAGTGGTTAAAAGATAAATGGACATGGAATCACACTCTTAGCACCTCTGATATGTTTTTTCCACATTGGCCACGATTATGACTAACGTTCCTTATGAACTGTCCGATAGGATTTATGTGGTATGTGGTAAGCACCCTAGCCTAACTTTTGCCCTACATGTTTGAGCTCACACACACATAGTTCAAAAAGGCACTCACTGTCAGTTACCAGCTCAGCAACAGAGCGTAAAGAGAAGTTGCCTGGAAGGCTCCTAAAGCACTGATGCCTCAATGGAGAGGGGACACAGAGTATGGCACTCATGTCATCAGAGGGATCAACAATAATTATCACCTCATTAGGGATTTGGGTGACTTGCTGGATAACATTTCTGACAAACTGATCAAACTTTTAGATATGTTGGTACAGAGATAAAGATGATAAAAAGGGAGCTCATGCAGCATCACATGGTGCTTGATTATCTTGCAGCACAGTCAGGAGGATATTGTACTTCACTACATGATAAGTTTGGAGTACAGTGTTTCACTTTCTTTACTAACAATACTGATGACCCAGAAGCAGTAATTAATGCACACCTAGAAGACATCCACACTCTAAAGGCTAATTTGTTCTCACGTATCCATGGATTCCGTAATGTTAAGGATGATAAATGGTGGGGAGCCTTAAACTGGCTTAACCCTTTCAGTTAGTTTGGATCCCTTGGAGGATATGTCTCTAGTGTTCTGCTCATGATTGTGCATGGACTTGCACTACTGCTTGTACTGTGTATCCTAATTAAGATAGTTTTGTCTCTGATAAGAAGATGTCTTAAAATTGAATGTTTCTCTTATAAAGGTCGTGCAGATTCGACTCCAATTGCGGTAGCACTTTCAATGATAACTCAGGAAGAGTCCATCTACGCATCTCTCCAGTCATTGTCTGATACCTACCAACCCGCAACACCGTTTTGTGTCCACTGCCATACCGCACAGCCTTTTGGACTTGATCATTTCATCACCTGCAACTATGTGTTTTAAGGACTTGGCTCTTGGGTAGATGTTTTCGTTTGCTTCTCCTGCATCTTGATTTTCCTTCAAATATAGTCAGAGTGCAGGTGAAACAGACAAGGGATTTATACTGATTGACCTGCAATTGTACGCTTTGAGGACTTTGCTCTTGGATAGATGTTTCTGTTTGCTTCGGCTGTATTTTGATTTTTCAACAATGGCCAGAATGCAGCTTCAACAAATGAAAGATTTATACTGACTGACCTGCAATTGTAAGGATTGTGTGCATTTTGATTTTTTTTTAGTATGGTCAAAATTCGGCTGTAACAGATGAAAGGTTTATGCTGATTTACCTGCAATTATGCACTTTGAAGACTTCACCCCTGGATGAATGTTTCAGTAGGCTCATCTGCATTTTGATTTTTCAAATTTGTCATGGTGCGTATGCAGCATACTAAAAGATTTATGCTACTAGCCTTCGCAAGTTTGATATAAGTTTTGATTCTACTTCCTCATCCTATGTAGCGATTTTGTACCTTTTTGCATTATAGATCAATGTTCCATTGTCTAGGCTTTTGCTAAATGGGTAGATAATGGAAAATTTTGAATTAGTATTGCTTGGTCACGTTATACAGGTCTTACTCTGTCCCTTTCTATAGGTGTTCATTGTTTTCCTTTCTTTAGTACAGGGGATACAATACTTAGGTCCCGAAGGGAAACTTCTTCTACCATATGCTTCCTTTAGGGTATTCTATATGGTAAAGGTAGGGACCTATCCCAGGGTATGTTTCCTGTCTAGGCAGGGTTAGATAATTTGAATAATAAGGGGGACTGATAGAGTGGACAAAGGCCTGAAGACCTTTTACCAGAAACTCAGCAAAATATAAGTACTTATACTGGCATATTGGTAGGTGTTTGGCTAATATCCAAGGCAATGTTTGTTCAAATGTATTTCTTGTCAAGTTGCCGACATGTCTTGGCTAATGAGGAAGTTACCCTTTGATCATAACCACAGGATATGTTGACACCAGATTTATTAATAAATAGGACACTGTAATTATGGAAACTGGCTTCATCAAATGATGTATCTCTTTGTATCTGTTGATTCTGCATTTTCTTGTTTTTTCTATGCCCAAAATATGGTATAAAGGATGGTGATATCAAATAATAAAGCAGAGCATTGTAAACACCCACTCTGTTGTGTTTCTTTCTCTCTGGAGCTCCAATAAGGTTACTGAATGACTGATCACTTGATGCTCGGTTTGAACTCAGCACCGACAATACGCATGAGAAAGAGCATGCAGTATGCCATTTTTATTTGGGCCACTAAAACCATTTGTTTATCCTATGTGCTGCTATTGAAATTCTGGATAGGATACACAAATTTTCTATAGTTTACGTGCACTTCCACAGAATAAAAACTCTAGATAAGGTCCACTGTAATTATTTTTATTTTAAGTTGACGCTAATCTTTTATACTTAAGATTTTACTATCTACCTATTTATTCCACAGTTCCCTGTACATGTGTTTCCATACTTGTTTAGATGATTGAAATAATTTCATACCACACTTACATAGTGTTTTTATTTATAAATTTTATACAAGAATTACAGGTCTTTTCAATGCAGATTGAGAAGCATAGAAGCTTTTTATTGTATTTCAATAATAGGATGCATAACATTCTCTATGAAAACTAAGCACACATTGATAACTATTCTCTAGAATATTAAATTGTACAGCAAAAGCATCATGTCCATGGATAATCTTAAAAAAGACGAATGATTAAAGAGCATATTCTTCCACTGTATTTTTCAACTATGACTGCACAGATTATTAAACTAAAGAGGATTAGATGTGAGAATAAATGTCAAATGGATGCAGTACCCAGTGAAGAGAAAGGTACTGCACAATTACATGAAATGGAAACACATAGTATATATAATAAGCCTAAGACGTTGTAAATATTGAAGTTCGGCTTCACGTGTGCATGCATATAAGCCTTACAATAGCCTGATATACCAGTTCCAGCCAAAGCTGCCATGCCACTGGTAGAATCCTCTTTTACTGCATAGCAAATACATAGAAGATCCACAATCATCTCCATTTGTATATTATACATATGTATGGACATTGCTGGTTCCATATACAGTGAATATAAATATTTAGAGTTATGGCTATACTAAAAGTCAGGAAAGAGGAGAAGAATTGAAATGTGAAGAACCTGCTGTTTTGTTCATATGTAGGTTCTCTTTCCTTTCTAATTAAACTGCATTGGGAGGTATGGGTCTAACAACAGTTAGATGGTTGCTATGCAGTGGTAGTTGAAGAGAACCATGCTACACTCTGATTGCTCTGTTTTGGTCCTCAAAGAAACAGTTGATATTACTGGGTATTTGGCATATTAATCTATGAATTATTAACCTAAACTTGGAACATTTTCTGAAAGAAGCTACAAGGCAGTTAGATGCAATTACACGTTCAAGAATAGTTTATAGATAAATGAAAGATAACCGTAACAACTAAAAATGTTGCAGCATTCCTGAATCTCCCAGAACTCTGAAACTAGATCACAATTAGAACTTATTTTGTTTGTTTGTTGAAGTCAAATTGTTGTTAAAAATATGATTAAACTTAGTGCTTTTTTTATGTAAGAAAAAAGGTGCCGGAACTCACATCAACTCACGCGTGACCAAACGAACAATCACAAGCCGAGCAGTACCACAAGTTGAGCAGTGCCATTACAACCAGCACGGTCGAAGTACGCATGCATCAGACTCGACACACAAGTAGCTCGCATGCACTGTTTTAATGATTTTGCTGCCAAAACTTTTAAAAGTTGGAAAATCTGTCAATAAAGGGTGCCGGAACGCCATTCCGGTGCGTTCTATAACAAAAAAAGCACTGATAGAACTCAACTTGATAATTATATAAATGAAACACAGAATGCAGTATATTTTACAATGTTGGACAAAATGAGAACACAGGAAAGCAACACTCAGAACAATCTCCAAAACTTATACAAATAACTGCTGAAAGCACCAAAGATACTTGGTTTAAATTGTTTTATTTAAGATAGCTGACTGGTGTAGTGATATTTCAAATGACCAGTCATGTATGTCATCCATAAAGATTGTGACACACATTTATCATTTACGTTTTCTTTTATTGCTTTTTAACATTTGTGCTTTAAGTTTAGTTGAGTACTTCCTATCTGTTTTAGTATTAAAGTACTTGCACACAACGCATTTCCGTTATAGATCTGGATCCTGTAGATCCACACTTCCAGAATGAAAGTGTTTCTAATGGCAGAGCGAAACAGGATGCATACAATGTGTACGCAAGGTTGAAAGTATGCTAATTGTACAGAATCTTATGTACTATCCATGCTTTCAAACCATCCACCTTTTACATTGGGGCAGTGTGGAAATATTAAGGCAATCATAACTCCCCTGCATGTGAGGCAAGTCTCTCCAGCACCCATTATTCCCCATTATGTCTCTCCAGCTCCCAGTAGTTTTCCATCATGGTTCCGGATTCATACTTAAGAACAGCCCTTATCATGTGGCTTATCATGTGTCTGCAGATATTTGTAACTAACTCTCTGACTTTTATTTTAAAGATAGAAGATTATGGTTAGTTGCTGGGTAATGGCTAGAGTGCCAGGCCTTGCTTTGTTTTTGTGCAAACTCCCCTTGCTTTGCGCACCTGCTGTATTTGAGCAACCTCTGTTTGGGAAGTGTATGTATATAGGTTTATACCCTGATGAAAAGCTAATCACTAAAGCTTGAAACGTCGGTTACCTCCGGTGTCCTGTGTTATTATTTATCAAGTCTCTGAGTGCCCTCTGTTTTCTATACTCTCTCTCTCTATATATATTTAACCTGTAACTAACCATGACATTCTGGATCGGATTCACAATTAAGAGTAAGTTAGGTGTGGCCGGATCCACACCTAGCTCACCCATCCAGCTCCACAACCCGCCCCTGTTTTATAGAGCCCAATGTCACTCAAGAGGCGTATTTTCCTTCTTAAGTACTAAAATACGGATGGCGATCCCTTCCCCATGCCCTCCCCACCCTTTTACCGGCTGCTTACCATACCCTCCAGCACCCCACTCTCTTCTCCCCAAGGCGGCACTAGCATGTCTCCTTTTACTTAAATCACTATGCGCGGTCTTTAAAGACTGCACATAGTGAATCTATGTACGTAACCACTACATACATTGTGTAATCTATATGACTATGCATGCGCAGTGGCTCTGTACTTAAAAATCTACACCTTTGTTAGGTGTAAATCTGGTCCTCTATCTTTAAAATAAAAGTCAGAGAGATTTTTTACATACATTTGCAAATATATGATAAGCCACCAACCACTTACAAGGCTTCTCTGTTTTGGTTGTCCTAACTTTGCCTTATATATCATGTATTTTAAAATTAAATTAAAGATTTGTGCTTTAAATATATTCCTATAAGCTTAATTCCTATTACAAAATGATCAATACGATATAACAACTCAAAATCTAGTTGCAGAAATGAGCATATGTTAATTTTTCAGTCTGTACCACTCAATCAATCATTTGAGGTTTTACACATTTAATAACATCTGGTTTATGTATATACTGTTTATGCTAAAATAAACATATACATACAGTGTTATGTTCCTCACATTTTAATATTTCACACTAAGTTATAATATATAAACTTTCTCTCACCTGTAAAAACAAAATAAAATAGAAAAAATGATTTGCTATTTAAGGATAACTCATTAGAAGCTGTGTTCGTGTTTGTTCCACTTTTCTATAATGATCCAATAATTAACTGGGTTTTATTTACATTTATTTAAACAAAAATGCCTGATTTGTAAATGACATGTAGTGACATACGAGATTGTTAATTATCCAGACCCAGGTCTTGTAATCACAAAATGTGACAATCTTTCAATGGAGCAGCCTTTAAACATTCATCAATTTGTACCTATGCCAGAAGAGTTGAGACATGATAGATTGGCATGAAGATAAATACTACGTACAAGATAGAAAGAGGTATAAATAATCCGTTAATGTTTCCCGAGTTGATTAAATACTTAACAGTCAGGAACAAGTGTATAGATTGTACAGTAGCTATTTCTGTTACTTCTTGCTGCTGTTTCATCTTTCATATACTTTTGGGAAATCTCAAATACCAGTTCATCAACAGTTTATGAAACAGCTGTTAATTACATTAATGTTTGTAGACAGGGAATGTTCAATCGGCAAATCAATAAAATTGATGTCATATTGAAGAATAGGACATCACTGAGTATGTTTGTTTATTTTTAAATAAAATAAGGTTTAAACCTCTCACAAGATATCTACTTGCACATGCATGTTTCAGTGACTTGTTTTAATTTACACTATACTTTCAATCAATGAAAAATATTATTCTGTCTAATATTCTGTCCATATTAAGTTATTGGCAGTTATAGTTTATACACTAAATTTTGCAGTTTGAAGTGGTAGATGATAAGAAGCAGAAGAGGTGCATAACTGGACTTATTGAAAGATAACCTCTCTTTACATAAGTCACCTAACGGCAGATGATACACATTTCCTATATGCGATGTACAGTAAACCAAACACCCATAGGCAACTCCAAGGAAGGTGAAAAATCTAAAACTGTAAGTGCCCCATTGGGCTAAATTAGGGCACTCTTGTGAGGAGAAATAGGTAAAGGTCCTCCTACCTTCTTTTGGCGAGCAGCTTAATGCCCTGTAGTTCTAACCCACCCTCATCCCACAAACAAGACAAACACAATCATATTAATAATGCACATGCCATAAGGGTACCAAAGCTGTTCTGATGCACTTTTTTATGAGCTGGATTCTTACCTACCCAACACTTTAACCTCCTTACTTCGGCGGAAAAAGACCCAACTTTGCCACATTGACTTGTTGTCTGGGGTCAATCGTCCTTCTGTGTGAGTCATTCATTCTCCTCTTGATGCCTTTTTCTCTTTTG
The DNA here is from genome assembly GCA_011038615.1 of Limnodynastes dumerilii. Classification (NCBI taxonomy): domain Eukaryota; kingdom Metazoa; phylum Chordata; class Amphibia; order Anura; family Limnodynastidae; genus Limnodynastes; species Limnodynastes dumerilii. The sequence goes on along the minus strand of WWET01001077.1, from coordinate 232,050 downwards.
CTAAGCGCTCTGTGACTAATTAACACAGCGCTTCATCTATTGGAGGCACAAATATGCCCCAGAACAGCTCACTCAGGGACACCCCCAAACTTCATTAGATGCTTAAGATGCAATGAAGTGATATTTCTTTTACTGTAATCATATTTTCTTCTCTTGTGACATATCTGCATATATTACTTCTACTACTACTACTACTACTAATAATAATAATAATAATAATAATAATAATAATAATAATATTTGCTTTGCAGTCTTCCTGCAGCACATTATACCAACTGCAAACAGTGCAGTTTCTTTTCTGGAAAATCCAAAGAAAGTACATCACATTAAGACACAAAATTAGTGACGTAATATAAAGGAATCAACTACTACTACTACTAATAATAATAATAATAATAATAATAATAATAATAATTGATTTGCAGTCTTCCTGCAGCACATTATACCAACTGCAAACAGTGCAGTTTCTTTTCTGGAAAATCCAAAGAAAGTACATCACATTAAGACACAAAATTAGTGACGTAATATCTAGTAAAGGAATCAAAGGTTTTATTTTGTCTTGTTCAGACAAAATAATGAAGCTTTGCTCACTATAGGAATCTAAAGTTTAAATCTGCCACAATCAAGTACAGCACCCATCGTACTAGAATGATTAGCATTTGCAACTCAGATCCTACAAGCGTAAACCCAGCTGATTGGTCCAGCTGCCATCCAGTTATTTGATGGTAAGCTCATACAATAAGTAGTAACCACAAAATGTGAAAAGAAAAGTGAAAACTGAAAAGAAATCAGAAAGAACCATCGGATGTTAATTGTTTCTTCAACTTATTTTAAAGCTGTGTAGTTACCTGTATAATAATGTTTACCTAATAAATAGAGCTAAACTAGACATTTTTGGTGAATTACATTTTGTGTTAATTGGTTTATAGTGATTTCCATGCCTCCAGAAAATTTGTTGTACAGTTATACCTCATTTGTATGTGTACCTTATGTATGAAAATGGTATGTTTAAAGTTTAAACTGAACTGTAATTCTATCCAAATGAATAATTTTGCTATGTTGATAATTTTAAACAAACTTAAATATTAATTAAATCAGGTTGCATTGTCCCTGTTTATATGTCTTTAAATTCTAATAAATATATTCTATTTCATTCATATCCTTTTTAAATCTTACATCTTATGGCTTCAAGGGTTTACTACTGAACACATTTAATAATACAGAACATGCTTTTATATATCATCTACCAGAGAGAAAAAAGAACCAGTATTAATCAAATTATATGGTTGTAGTCTGCAGATTTGCAAGAGAACAGAGGGGTCACAAGAATAATATATCTATGTTTACATTTTATGCAGCCTCTGTGATTTTTGATTGTCTGCACTGCTATTCAGTGTTTTGGAAATTACTATAAGGGGAAATAAGTTTATAAATAATTTTTAATAGTATAAATGTGAAAACACTAATTATGTAGTTAAATAAAAATTTTATGGAATACGTTTTTAATTGGAAAGTAGCATTTAAATAAATAAAATAACAATGAATGGCATTTTCAACCAATATTCAAAAACAGTTCTTCCCCCATGCATTGTAAAAGCATAAATATTTACATTTGTGTTTACAATTATCCTCTTGGTTTAGTGCATATAGGTATTTGCAGATAACAAATGCTCCCCCTACTGGTAAACAATATCATATTAAACAATATTTCTACTACTACAGTGTTATAAAACAATAAACTAAGAATAAATATCAGTACTAACTAACATTAATATATGTGTGCAGAACAAAGGTATGAAGGTAAAATGTTGTATTCAGCTGTGTTTAGTAAACTGCTAAAAGATTTAATAAAAAAGAAGATGAAAAATATAGTATTTTAGCTAGCAAACTACATAACTATAACCATTCAAAAACTTGATGTAACAGTGTATATGTTTATGTACAGCTTGCAAAACCAGGCACCAGTAAAAAAATAAAATGCAATAACAATCACCCCCATTATATATTGTGTAAGATTAACAAACTAGTGATATACATGGTAGTGAATATGCTCTTTTTTATTAAATACATTATTTTAAAACAGAGTTTTCCTGGATTGCATCACTACATTAGATTCATGTAAAGGGAAGTTCCTTTTAATAGATAATGTCCATGTGCGCCTTTTTGCATACACCTTATAACATTATAAATTATATTTACTAACAAAGTACAAAAGAACTAATTTATAATGAAGAGTAAGCTTTGATTATAGAACTGCAAATTTGGTGATGAAAATAAATGTCTATTTGACTGCTATGGACTTTTGCAAATTCATAGTTTGACACTTTGTTATTAACCCACAATGTGCTGTATGAAGGCTCCAGAACAACCTACTGAGTGACTGACACAATTCAATTATAACCTCTACAAAAGTATAAGAGTATGACCTTTTCCCAACATACAAACAGCAGAACCAGCATTAAGTAGTTTGCAACACTTCACAAAAACAGGTACACAAATCGTATAGAAACCTTCAATACCTTGGACTCTTCTAAAAATAAGATATATTTGGAATATGTTACATTGTATCACAAACAATATAAAGTGCTTTTCAATGTGCAACAATAAAATAATATAGGTAACTTCCACTTTTCAATAATAATAATAATAATAATAATAATAATAATA
>WWET01001077.1:210467-229138 GCA_011038615.1 Limnodynastes dumerilii | reverse complement strand
ATATCTGCCCTTCATTAATTCATTAATTCATATTCTATTAAACATGTGATTGACCTGAGAGCAGTGACAACCATCAGTTTCTTCAGTTAATGACCTAAATGACAGCTCTTGCTAAGACACAGTACAGTAGTTGTGCACAGGTAGTCTCCTCTGCTTCCTTACCTTCAGCCAAGAGGCGCATTGCATGAACAAAAGACGTATCCAGGCTATCTTTCTCTGCCATCAGCTCTGGCAAATATTTCCCCTGTTCCATAACACTGCTTACAACGCCCTTGGTACGTGGAGTGCCAGCGCTATGAATGATAGACAATACTCCAGTGTATGCGAGACCACACGACGTTCGCCAGCGTATATCGCACTTTCCAGTCTCCTCTCCCTCTACTACTCGATCTCTTCCTCCTCCAAGATTCAACCACACTGTTAGAGCAGCGGCCTGTCCTAGGAAGGCGGCAAGGCACGAGTACCGCCTCTCTCCATACTAATTGGAGCACGCTCCATGGGCACGTCATGGCATTGGTTGTGCTGTCTCGTCACGTCCACGGAGTGACAGAAATGGATGAGCGCGACTTCTGGAGCTGTCCCAGGTGCTGAGAAGAACACTCGCAGATAGCTGGGTGACAGTGACATCAGGTACTACTGAAGGTTACCTTACACAGTGGCAATCCCTGAACACAGAAAGTCATTGGCTTTCACACTATCCCATTGCTGGCGATGTGCACAGAAGATGGTCGTGGTTCTGACACCATTGATACAATGTGGTCCAGGATAAGTAATGGGAATGCTGCCACTAAAGGATACATATTCCTGTAGCCCTATAAACAGTATTCTTTATTCTCTCTCTCTCTCTCTCTCTCCCCCCTCTTTTTTTTTTCTTTCTTTCTTTCTTTCTTTCTTTCTTTCTTTCTTTCTTTCTTTCTTTCTTTCTTTCTTTCTTTCTTTCTTTCTTTCCTTGATTGTTAGCTATTAATTCTGACTATAGAAATGATAATATAATAATATCTAGGGTAACCTGCTAATGGCTAACACGTTTAGTACAAAAATCTTTGCAAAGAGGAACGCTATCTTTGAATAGTATACAATATATAATAATATATGGTAAATGTATATTAAATCATGATGAATGGCCTTTGATCTCAAAAAGGAATGATAACTACATCAAACAATAAATATTTGGAGTCCTTAAAATCTCAAAATTATAATTGCAAATAAATGTATCCTTCGTATAGCCTTTAAAACCATGCACTATAGAAAGGCATTAAATAATGATGTGTACATTTGTAGTTGAATTAGTTTATGGTTTGTCTACACTTAAAGAACTTCCACACAGTTAAGCTGGTCATACACTGTAACGATTACTAATCCCAGCAGCAGGTAGCCCGATAAACAGAACAATTTCCTATCAGGGAAAGGTCCCATTATCAGTACCATACACCTCTCTTGCTGGAACCGATAATCCTAGAAGATGGAGACACTCACAGAAAAGAAAGCCTTTTAGTTAGCTGATTCGCTCCGCTTAAAATATTGAGCGCTAGTGCCCAATATATATTAAACATGCCAAAAGACCAGCGTTTCTGGCACTGTATGCTTATTTGGCATTTAAAAATTAATCTTGCTCACTAACTACAGCGATTATTTGCCCATTCACTCATAACTGGATGGTCGGGCCAATAATCTCTCTAGTGTATGTTAAACTAATGTACTGTTGTATTAAAAAAACGTAGATAAGCAACATTTCTGTGTTGTAAAATACAGTATGTACATTTTTACACATTTGACTGCAGAATTTTGCTCATACCTTCAGTGGGAATTGACTTCCTGAGGAGCATCCCTTATGCTTTTTACTTTATGTGAACTTCTCCATGAGTGTTTCTTTTCTACTCTATGATTTATCCCCTTCCATGCTGTGAGGCATGAAGAACATAACACATTGGACTGGAAGTAAAGGATGAAAGGGAATAAGAAAATTAGGGAAAAGCAGAAAAAATATGAAGGAAAAGAATTTAGTAAGGAGAATAATAATTCAGAGTTCAGAGAATGACAACTGACTGACCTATTTTTAGTTGGCACATAGTGGCAAGGGGTATTTTTTATATTAGTCTAGTACTAATACCATACCCTCACCAAAACAATCTCTCATATGTGGTGGTATAAGTGTTGCCATATTAATAATAGATTCATTTATTCAGCTGTTAGTCTCAACAACGCGTGAGCAACTTGCAAGTAACAAAGTAACTTTAAAAAGAAAAGAAGCAGAATGTTTACAGCAAGTCTTTAATTCTTTTTCATCCATTGTTTATTATCTACAACAAAAAATGCTTAGTGGTCCTTTGAATAGAAAGTGATAAGATTTAACAGCATGTTTCTGCTGTTACAGAGAGCAAATATCCCACAAGTAAACATTTATGTTCTTTTAATGGGTTTGATCTGTGAAACACAGTGATGTCACAGCATGATAAGATTTAATTGGAGAATGCTTATTATCATGAAATTAATTTATGTGGCTATTATGCAGCATTTTCATCAAAGTACAAAAAAACTGTATTGAAAAACAGCCTGCAAACCTACCATAGAGTGTTTTTTTATTAAAATATGAATCTCTGATAACTTTCTGCCAATGCTTTGGATCAAGCCTTAGCTGTAAAATGAAATGTAAAACAGGAACAAGTCAGTAACTACCAATAAATAAGATAAAAAATATCAAAATAAACAAATGAAACCTTACATAATTTATCATTTCTATTTTACTTAGATTTTCTTGATCCTAGGTTTAAATGTCTTTACTATCTTGTTAACTGCATCTAAAAACTCTTTAGGAGCATTGATATTAATCAGAAGCTCCTGATTCCCCCCCCTTCCCACCCGAATCACACATTTGAAAGTATAAATGCTGTTTTTAGGGTACAAAGTCGATACAGATGAATAATAATACTAAAAATACTAATAGGGAGCTACTGACATATTTTATAGAATTTTTATTAAAAACAAAAAAAACTGTATATGGTGCTTAGGATATAATGATCTTATATTTAAATTAAAGCACTATAAAAAAAAAACAGGGACTGAAGATAGTAAATAGATTTAGCAACAAAATCCAAAACACTCAAAAAATTCTAACAAAATGCACAAATCAGTGCTGTAACCATAGAAACAGAAAAATACTATGAACCAGAGAAAAGAAAGACCTCAGTTTCTGATCATCAGTGATTTTATGTCTTTCTATTATAATGAATTAGTTACTAGGGTCCGGATTCACAGTTGCGTAGTTATTGTCTTATGTACGTTGTTTTAAGAATTGAGCTACTATGCATGCGTGGTAGCTTATTTACGCTATCTACGTACCATTTCTGTATGTAGATTACATAAGCAAAAGACCGCACTTACGCATGCTATGTACAGAAATGGTAGGTAGATAGCGTAAATAAGCTACTAAGCATGTGTAGTAGCTCAATTCTTAAAACAACGTACGTAAGACGAAAACTACGTAACTGTGAATCCGGACCTAGGTGTGTAATCTAAAAATAAAACTTCTTTCCTTTCTTTGTAAACATGTGTTTGTAAATAGACTTTAGGGCGTATTTAAAACGCGTTACAAGTCCACCTATAACCCGGGAAATTCCGCAGGCGGACCAGAAAGGAGAAATACAACTACTAAATTCATAGTGGTGAATATTAAAACTGCAGGCAGACCAGAAAGAAGACATACAAGAACCCCTAAACCACTGCTTTCTCCTTTTCCTGCACGCGGCTTAGAGATTTGTTTACTCTTGCCATAGCAGTAGTAAACAAATCTCTCCAAACAGGTGTCTTTGTGAAGGACCTGTGTTGCAAAACAGGTTTTAGTTTGACAACTTAAGTTGTACATAATTACATATACAAGCAATTATATAAAAGAAAAGAAAATTACAGAGCAGTAATTTATTTACACATTTACCATCAATTGTCCCCTTCTACCTGCATATATTGCCCAAATGGTCACCTTAACCTTCTAACTCAAATCTATTTGGTGCTTCAACTGAACCAGGAGAACAAAAGGCTGCAAATTTAAGCTAAAGGGTGAAATTTAGGGACTGAATCCAGACTTACAAAAAGGGGACATCTTCAACTTTTTGAAAGTGGAGAACACCTGTATTTTGCCCATGTGCTTGCGAGCACAGCACATTTCAGCGCAAATCTGGATGTCTTTCCTATGGCGAGGCGAGACAGGCAGAATGCATACAGCATGTAGAGTAGGTGAAAGGGGAGATCTGTTTCATTTTACAGAACACATTTAGGTGGTAATGGCATGTGAATCTTTAGGTAGGTTCCTGGTATCATAACCAAATATGTGTAAGGGTAGTGACCTCTCCTCGTCCACACAGCAGTCAGAATACATTTGAGATCCAGCTTTTGATCTCCGCTGTTGCTTCGGTAAAAGCATAGGTTTGGATCTGGTTCTAGGGGCCTCATTCATTAAGCTCGATTTGGGCTAAATCGCGTGATTTGAAGCTTAAAAATCGCCAAACTGGATTCATTAAGCTCCAAATCACACGATTTGAGTGTGATTTGGAATCGCCAGTGTTTACATTGCGATCCCGATTTTTTCTAATGTTAAACATATGTCAATTGCTATTCATTAAGGACAATTTCACTGAATCGCGGTGAAATCGCCTTTAAATCACAAAAAATAAAATCGCAGCCAGAGAGGTGCGATTCTATTTTTTTTGCCGATCGGGACCTACAAAAACACATGTCCGTATAACAGACATGTGTTTTTGTCTGTGTAAAAACTAAGCGCTGCATGGCTGAAAGCCTTAGCCATGCTGTACTGATGGAACTACAAGGATCAGCAAAGCTGAGCCTTGTAATTCTATCAGCACAACATGGTTACACTTGTAATCATGCAGCGCTGCGTGTACAGTGTAAACGGTGACTTACGCTTCCATAGGGCAGCCTTAACTCTATGTGTGCATTTACGTGCATAAGTTACTTACATACGTACATTAGTAACCGCGCCCTGAAAAGCCCATTAAAATGCCCCCCCCCACCCACTTTCATGTAACTTCACACGCTCCTCCGTACATATGTCACTAAGTGCGATTCAGAAATCCGTGCCTAAATCCTACGTAAATTGTGTGGAAAAAGCTACTACGCATGCGCGGTTTATCTACTCCTAAAAATACACACAGAAAAAGAAGCAAAATCTAGTTCTCAACCTTTTTTTGAGTTGTACCAGTAGCCCCGGAAACCAGACAGTTGTCCGCATACAACCAGTGGTACTAGTAAGAACCCCTGAATTAAACCATCAATGGTTCTATGCAGTCTTCTGACTGATTTCCTAGTGACCTCTTCAAATGACAGAAAGTAAGTCATTACCATAGTGGTTATATTATACTGAGCCACAAGCTCAACATGTTTGTATTAAATCAAATGTTATATGAAATAGGACTCATTTATTTATATTATTTTCTCTCTTGCGTATAAGGCTCCTAATTATATTACTAGATTGTGCAGGAATGGAAGTTGCCCAGTTTAAAATTGATAAATTGACAACAGATGTTACGGTTGGAGGGATAGAGACACATGGAAAGTATTTGAGACTGAGATCGAATTTACTTGTTTATAGTGGTCTTCTGGAGAAGAATACCCATCACGTGTTTTGAAATGATACATATATTAAACAACTTCTATTTCTGTATTGTTCTGTAGACATGCATCGGATTAGTAATTCTCCCTATGTTTTTTTCAGATGTTTTGGCATACAAATGGCCATCCAAAATATGACTTATTGTAATGGACAGTGCTTGGACAATGAATTAGGAACTTTTATCAGGTTTAGCATCATGATGATAGAATCAGAGTTAGCTAAGAAACACACTGAGAGCATGCAATGCTGAGTAAAAGCCATTATGAAAGCAAGTATCAGCAGAGGTACAGGCTAACTTAATGCACGCAAAAGCTGTTACATAGAAAAATATAGAAAGAAGAAAGGCTAGTGTAAAAAACGTTTTTATTAGGAAATTCCAAAGATATAAAATATCTTTTATATTAATATTAATATAGTTCCATATAAATCTCTCTATCCGAGAGTAGGAATCAGCACATAACAATACAAGTGGATGTCTCACATGTGGGTCCGTACGTCGCTGGATCAACAACGGCTTTCAGATTGGAGTTCAGTCCTCACGTGTAGAAAGCCTCAAGATCCTCGCGTTTCATCTTATGGTAAAGACTTTGTCAGCAGTGTGAGTGCAGCTTAGATTATTATTTTTCAGGTTTACTTAGTAATATATAAAAACCAAATGTAGATATTTACAAATGTAGGGATATAGGGCCGTATTCACAGATACGTTTTTGTGCCGGATTGTGTGCGTATTTTTAGGAGCGGATTAACTGCGCATGCGCAGTAACTTTTTCCATGCAAATTACGTAGTATTTATTCATGTAAGTACTTTAAGCACTGACTTGTGAATTGCACTTAGGGACTTACGTACGGAGGGGCGTGGTTGTTTTCCGTACATTAAAAAGTTATGTGAAAGTGGGCGGCATTTAAATGGGTATTTGAGGGCGCGATTAGATAGATACGCACGTATGTAAATTACATACTCGCATAAGTACACACGTAGAGATAAGTGTGCCCTATGGAGGCGTAAGTCACCGAAAACCCATCCGGGCGGAGGGAGTGTCATGGGTGTTGCCTTGCTCCGTGTAAAAACGCACAAGTAGTAAATACGGATCTGTGAATCCCGGTCCTTACAAAGGAGCAGCAGGTTTCCCCCCCCCACCAAGAAAAATAATTTTATAAACGGACTTAAAAGGACTGCATTGTAAAAGAACACATCATGTATTTAAAAAACCTCATAGCAACTGATTAGATACTATTTGATATTTTCTAGTATGTCATTGGAAAGTTAGAGATAGAATCTGATTGGTTGCTATGGGCAACATCTCCACTTTTCCTTTCCCACAGCTTAGTATACCTGGTCCATAGTCTTTTTTTATGACAAATCCAGTGGTGAACTTAAAATTGGTTCTGCATCCACGTGCAAATGCTGTCTTTTGCATATGGTATCATATTATAAAGCACTAAGTTACATCCTATGACTTCCCTAGTCACGTTCAGTATCATTCCATTTTAAGTGGTAATGACGTTTATGCTTTATACACGTGTTCACTGTTAAAATACAACACACAGCATTAGCAAAATTTCCAAACCTTTATTAAAGCAATTGTTAAGCAAGGTTAAAGAATCATTTGTCTAGTATATATGTGACATTTTGGCTGTGTTATCACGCTGGACTTATACATGCATTTTAGCTTGTGAAAATAGCTGAAATGTTTGCATCTGCATTAAGCTCACAGCCCTTACAGTAAAGGGGCTATGTTAGTCCATCCTTTCCCATCTTTATAAACCCCTTTGATCACAGACAGTCCAAGCTTTGTATTGTGTTTGAATAGCTGTGTCTTGTTTTGCAGTGTCTTGTGTGAGATATCTTAGACGTATTTAGCAGGAATTAGATAGATGGGATGTGCAATATAGAGGAGAATTCTGTGTAAAGAATTGTCACAAGCATTGTAAGACATAATGTTTCATCCTGCCCATCTCTGTAAGCTGTTATGTCTTCATTACTTTGGCAGAGCGTGCATCTTGGCTGTTGCTTAGCAGAGATCCCTCTCTATTGATTACCTGCGCTGCTTGGCATGAGCAACTCTGGGACTCTCACCTATCCATGCAGGGAGGCTTTGCCAGCCTCCTACGGATAATGCCCATTGTAAATAACAAGACAAGGGAGCAACATCCCTGCCAGGTTTATTGTTCTTTAAGATGGCACCAACTTGTTCTTGTGACTCAGTTGTATTGTATACTTATAATATAGATTCTGAGGCGGCAGCGTGGTGCCAGGCTTTTAACAATTTTATCACATGTATTGTGTATATACAGGTGTTGGGTTATTATTTTGCACTCTACTAAAAAGGAAATGCCATATTTTCCTTTGTAATATATATAGAGAGAGAGCTTCCCTTAAGATCTGGCTTTGAGAGAAGATCTCCGGTCTTTTCAGCCGGCAGCCAGGGCGGTCACATGACACGCATTGAGGGGAAGTCTCTATCACAGTGTGGATGACTCATCACTGTTGCAGTGTTGGAGACTTATTGTCTCTCTCCCTGCAGGGGATGACTCATACACAGGCTGCAGAGAAAGAATTGTGAATTGCTGGATGGAGAGATATACTGCACGCATGGGACAATATGAAGGCGTGCCTGAGATTTCTCAGGTATCACAGACGCCCACACAGGCATTGACGCTATCACTTGTTGTCACAAACCGCTACAGAGAGCTAAGACCTAATTTACCTACTTGATGGTTAAAAGCCCTAAGCTCCCCTTCCAACTATACTCCTTGAATATCTCCAAGGCACTGGCAGCAGCAGAAAAGGAGCTACAGGGTTGGAGGAACCTTCCTTTATCGTTTACAGGTAGAGTTAATTTTATAAAAATGGTTACATTCCCAAGAATTCTCTATCTATTACAAACACTCCAACTTTTGCTCACCAATAAGACATTGCACACAGATTTACTAAGCTGCAGGTTTGGAAAAGTTGAGATGTTGCCCACAGCAACCAATCAGATTCCAGCTGACATTCTCTAGTATGTAATAGAAAAGTGAGAGCTATATTCTGATTGGTTGCTATGGGCAACATCTCCACTTTTCCAATTAGAATTAGCCTTCAAAAATGACAATAGCCTTAAACCAATGGCGGAATTAATTTTCCCAACATTACACTTTATAGTTAGGCTGCCCATCTTAGATATCGCCAGGAATGGTTGCTACATCAAAATAACTATGCTAATGTTATGATTGAGGAGAGGTTTTTGGGAGGGGTGCGATTGGGAGCTTTTTTGCACAAGCATGATCAGGAGATCACCTTGAAAAACCACTTCTTTGGAATACTAGAAAGATGTTGCATATTTTAGATATGGTCTCAATGCATATAACTTTATTCATTTACCGTTCTTACATAACCCCAACTTTCAACAAGGCATGGCATCTTACGCCTTCAACATTTTAGGTGAGATGTGTCGGTCAATTAACAGATAGTAACAGGAAAAAAATGCTTGCTTATAGTGAGGCGGCAGAGAGATATGAGTGTTTGAGAGCCTTTCCTATCGCATATTTACAGGCAAGAAACTATGCTCAATAGGTAGGTGCGAAGGGCACTTTCTTTGCATTACACTCAGCTGAGAGAATTGTTTAATAATACTTTATCCACATCAGGGCTTCTCAAATAGCAGACAATCTTTCCACCATTAACAGTGTAGCAACTGCTGAAGGCTTCCTCTTCTTGCAAAATACTACCAGCAAGCACCTATCTATTACCCCTAAGATGATTTCAAATGTGTTCCTCTACCTTACAAAGGTGTAACAACCGTTATTCTCTTGTACATATACAAAACTATGCAATACTAATGTAAAGAACTGCATTGATTTCGTAATGTGTCTGTATATTTTGCTTTTGTATTTGATGAACAGTGTGCTCAATAACAATTTAATACAAAAAAAGAAAAACAATGATCTACCACATATAGTTTCATAAAACATTTTAAAAAATAAACATTTCAAAAATATAAACAACACAGACAATAAATACCCTTTTCACTATTTCTGGGTCCCTTCATTTAAATAAATAAATAGCAACATATAAAAAGTAAATAGTGATAAATTAACCCCAAAAGTTAGTATTTAAATATTTAGCTTTTTTACTTCTGTTCAACTTAGATAAAGTTATTTATTTATTTATTTATTTGTGACAACTAATCCCTTAGTGAGTACAATTTTTATTAATATTATTATTATTATTATTATTGTTGTTATTATTATTATAGTAACAGTAACAGAGACTAACGAAATTAATTTGGAATCTTAAGCACCACATGCTCACAACACTGTGGGGGCAGAATACTGGATAGACCTTAGCCAAGCACTTACTGTACAATTTAAATCTTAAAGCCTATTTCATAAGCATGATGTGTGGACCTGCCCATAGGCGTGGGAACGGGGTGGGGTGAGGGGTAATCTCACCCCCCCCAAAGGCCCGGCAGGGGGAGGCATGGGGGGGGGGCGCAGCGGAGAGCGGCTGGCAGCTGAGCTCATACAAGAGATTCTTGTATGAGCTGCCGCGAAAGTAACATAGAGCAGCTGATGTCAGCTGCTCTGTGTAACTACCGCAGACACTCATACAGCAACATACAAATTGATATGTATAGGCAGAGGTGTACTCACAAAAGCCTATAGCAGTTTACATGCTACAAATGTGTTTATAGGTTATAATTATATTAGAGCCTTGAAATATTTTTACAGATGATCCCTCACTCAGACATCATCGGAACTTGCCTGTTCCCTATGCGAGTTGGATCGGCAACAAGCGAGAGCATATTTCTTCATAACCTGGAACCCCAGCCTACTAATAACCCAGTGCATTCAGTGGAATACAGTCTTGAACAATCAGGACTGTGTGTTGTTTTCACCATGGTTGAACATCCTTTATTGAGGTTGGCTAATTGGATACCTTATCCAGACCATTAGCTGGCAATTACGGATGCGCATTGCCAGCGGGTAAGAACATTTGCTTTTCTGTGGTATACACTTTTTACCATTCCTTATACTTAACAGTGACCGGTCACTAAGGATATAATTGGAGATATCTCTACCCCAGCTAGCTATGTTTACATTGTCTACTTAATATTTTTTATGAATTGGTATGAATTTTGGCTATTTGTTTTATAATTTATTAAAGTGAATATTATATGCCGGTGCTTGTACTTATCCATTTTTTTAATGGAATTTAGAGGCAATTAACTATATATAATCTGATTCTAGCGCAGTACTATATTTGGTTTGAGTATGTTACATAATGCCTCGAATTCGAATAAGTGGCAAACCGCAGCATATTAGGCTTAAAAAGTAAACAAATCACGATTGTAAATTTTATTATAAAAAAACATTTAAAAAAAATAAATAAAAATAGGACCATTTATTGAATAAAAATACATTCCAATTTACACTTACACCAGCTCTGAGCTGGTGTAAATTTTAGGTGGAAGTGCAGGGACTATGGGCTTCTACTTGCAAGTGCAACAGCACTAAACTGCCCCTCTTTAATTTGAGTATTGTACAACTCCCCATTGTGCTAGCGCACAGCACACGGATGGAACAGGTGGGTGGACAGCAGTTTACCCATCTTTCTGTGCTTGCTCCTGTTCATGTTCATAGCGGTTTTCCTATGAAAAACATATGGAAGCGCAGCTCTGGATCAGGTCTTGTTGCAAAAGACTGATCCACAGCATAGAAAAGTGGAACAAAGTAACTGATCCACCTTTGTCTGCTTCCGTGTTCTCTGCATTAGTGAAATGAAGGGTTCCATTATATTAAAAGGTTGGCGAAACATGCAAACTTGTATTAAAAAATGTTTACAATGAAGATAAACTATTGGATTTTGTGTTACTTAACAATAACTGTTCCTATCTTAAGGTTATGTAAAGGCAGAAAATAAAAATAGTAGATACATTAAATTAGAGATACCAGGGAATATGTTTTTACACCTTAATAGCTTCTTCAGCAGTTTTGCTTGCCAATTGCAGGATATCATGCATGCCAAATTAACTGATAGCAAAGAAACACTTTCACAGATTTTATCTAATACAGAAGATCAATAGCTTTGCTGTCATGCTTTCACTGGCTAAGATTGATTCGAAGTGGTGACATACAGTCTAGGCAAAACAAAACTAATGAATCACTCTCCTTTAATTGAAAATAGGTTACAATTTTTTTCTTCTACTTTTATATAGAACAATTTTAAAATTGATTCAGTATTTTTTTTTTTTAAACGGGCATTAAGTCACTTTTATTGCTTTTTATTATGCATCAGCTTTAACATAAGAGTATTATTATTATTATTATTATTATTATTATTATTATTATTATTGTTGGTGTTATTGTTGTTTTTACTTATTTTTTTCAGTTATTTCTAAATCATTATTTTATTTCTTACTTGCATGTAATGGAAAACCTTAATGTTCTATTGGATCCAAATGAGAACATATGGAGATACCTAACCATTCACCTATGCTACACAATAATAAATGACTGTAATGCATTATTTTTTACATACAAATTTATATTGCTGTTATGGTAGATTTTGCTATTAATGGCTTTTCAGCCGGAATACATTTAAATATGTTTTTCTTAACAAATATTTTTTTTTTTAATATACTAGTGCTTCATTTCTGTATGTCTATTCTGGCCTGGGTACTAGAGGATGCAGTTGCCGACTAGAATGACCCAATTTCCAGCTGAATGGAGGCTGTATCATTCTTTAAAATAGGCTGAAATTAGGAAATTAGAAAATTACTATTGGGAATAGGTATCTATTTACCTGTTCCAAAACGTGAGTGGCAGCAATTAGGGATGGAATGCAGTGACTGCGGCGGGTATATGATTAACGCTTAAGGGGAAAGTTAGGGTTAGGCTGTGGGGCATGAAGGGTTAGAGTTAGGTTGTGGGGCATAGAGGGTAAAGGTATGGTAAAGGTTAAAGTAAGGGTTAGGGTAAAAGCATACTTACTTTATTTACCTTTCATCGTTCACAGCATTCTGCTTTGAAGCACTGTTTTTCATGGTGATGTCTCGCAATTACATCCCCATCTCCGCTCTACAATCGAAATGGACTTCTTTCGAAAAAATCCTTTTTAAGACATATCTGAGATGAAACCCTGTATTAACTCCCTAGTCAATAAAGGTCAGGGCCAACAGAAAGACATTAGGAACTAATGCTACATAAACATGTTGCAATGAGCTATATTCTGGAGCTCCATTGTATCTTCTTTCATACAATGGAACACCAGCATGCACACTGCTAATATAGTGGTCATCCCAAAGGAGGTTCAAGGACACCTCCTATGCTAAAGGCCCATGTCTCCACTTATTGTAGGTCTCAAATTATGCCAAACTATTTTCCATTAGATTAGCCTCGGCCATCCCATTCCTAGTACATCCGAACCAAGTGGAATTCATAACTGGATGCTAAGCAAATGAAAATACATGCAAAGTCATTGACCTGATTTATGTCACCATCAAGGCAGCAACCCATGCTCTGGTACTGACACTCGAGGCCAAAAAGTCTTTCAGTCGAGTAGCTTGACCTTTCATCCGTCACACCCTCTGGTAAATGTGTTTCTCCAGCCTCTTCCTAAGGGGTATATATCCAGTTTATCATAACCTTTTTCTGTGAGTTCTCTTTGCTGACCCTTCACATAAAAATGTCAGTAAACTGAGGTTCCCTTTTGTTCACATTAACAATTGAACCCCAAGCTACCTCCCAATGGAAACAACCTAGATGTCACAAATATTGAGGTTGGCACTCAAAGCCATATTCTAGCCTTATACACCAATGACAACCTATTCACATTAACTAACCCCCACAACACAATCCCTATTGTACTAGACAATGTGCTTTCCAATTTCTTTCTTGAATTCTCTAGACTCCAGTATGACTTTTGTTGCTCTATCAGCCTTCTAGCAATATCTGCAGATCCATCGTTCGTTTATGAAAACCTCAAATGGAGATTACCAAATCCTCTCTCAGCTTGGGCTATTTTAACTGCCTGATTTCCATGTTTTACTTACTTTTTATCAATCAGAGCCAACCAAGCAGAGAATTGCATGAGATAAGATGAGAGGAAACTAACCCAGGGTCCTTAGCCCTGAGAACTGCTTGCAGATATGTGAAGGGGTGGCTAAAAGCTCAGATTGCATACAGAAGATTCTTTTTCGATGGTACCTGTCCCAATGCTTCAACCTACTGTTGGCACAGATGCAGAGCAGAAGGCATTCTGTGCCATATTTGGTGGAGCTGCACTAGAATGAAATTGTTCTGGAGATAATTTTGTCACCTCATAGCACTTATTATGGTGGTACAGCTTCCACACAACGGGTTGGATTCACAACCCCAGACATATTGCACATACGTCCTTAATTTCCCGATAGAAGATACTATGCATTTTAAGTAATCTACATATCATTTCTTAAAGACCGCATATACGCAGTCTACGTAACGAAACGATGCGTAGATTACGTAAAAAATAGTTACTACGCATGCATAGTAGCTTCTGTCGGGAAATAAAGGACGTATGTGCAATACTGCATCCGGGCCAACATCTCTTACCTATTTCTCCCCTGTTCAATCTAAGATGTCCAAAGACATACACAAAAATTGATCAAGCACATCCTCCTTGACTGCAAAATAATAAATTAAAAAAATGTTGACTCTTAGCAAGTTCCTAAACCCACTTCACCTATCCTGAACATGAAATCCAGAAATAGAGTTTGTCTCCATCTGCATCTAGTTTTAGTGCATAAATTTTGTACCCTTTCCCATGTATTGTTAAAAAAATAAAAAATAAAATTTTTCAGTACAGTGTCTCAATAAATTATATGTTTACTATTTGGTTTGTTGAAATATAAAACATTTTCTCATGTAAGATTATTATGAATAATTCAGTAATGGAGCTATAATTATTTCAGGAGATTAGATGAGTGATTGCTCCTATTATGAATTATATATTTTTTTTACTTTTTTATAATAATGGATCTCCCCATGAGGCTACATTGATATCTGGCAATAATCTAGTTTGCTAACCCTTACTAAGTTTAGACCATAGAAAAAAAATGAATGAGACAGAAGTTGAACTATAGTAATAATGGGGAGAATCCAGACTCCCGATTTGCCCCTTTTTCTTGTGCGGGCATATCAGGTGTCTGATGAGACATTGTACATATGTATGTGTAAGTATGTTTTTATCCCATTAACATTCTTTTTATTAATAAAACAGTACTACACTATGGAGTGGAACCCTTGTCAATTAGTTTTTTCTTCCCTGCATGCACAGGCATTTGGAGTTTTATTATACTGGACCGGAAAAACATTGAAAGAGGCTCCTTAGACACAAGGAAACTGTGGGGAAAACTCTTTTACAAGAACTACTCAAATAGAGTGGATGAAACACCTCATATGGACATTATCCCATCTATTAGTAAGTAAATACCAAGAGACTTTTAGGAACTTTTTGCTATTAATTTTAACAACTAAGATCATCTCAGATGGGTGTGGGTAAAAGCGAAGCAATCGATCCCTGCAAGAGAGAAGACGGTGCTGCGAATGGTAAGTATAAATTTAACCTCAACTCTAACCCTTATCCTTACATTACCGTAACCCTAAAATCCTTATCCTAACCCTTCCTTCCCAACAGCTTGACCCTAAGACTCCCATCCCTGCAACCTGACTCTAAGACTCCTTTCCCTGCATCCTACCCCTAAGACTTCCCAACCCTCCCCTTCCATTACTCTAACCCTAACCCTCCCCTTTCATTACCCTAACTCTAACCGCCCACTCGTCTTTCGGGTCGGCAACATTTCCAAAAAATGAATGGGTAAGTATGCTGATCGGCTAACTTACATATTCTGACTTTTTTTTTTAGAAAATTACTGTTTTCACCTGTCTCTACTTCTAAAAGCAGTATTTTGAGCTCTTTGCGCTATTACCTCTGATATTATATATATTTTTATATAAATCTTGTGACTCTTGTACATCACATTATAGTATCTATGGACCTGATTCAGACTTAAGAAGGAGCTTGAAATTAAGAGAGGAAAGTTACTCCTGGGCAAAACCATGTTGATTTCAGGGGGAGTCAAGTTAGTTGTATACTTTGCATGCAGGGATATATCTTTGAATTGATTACTGCCCACATATACTGACCAGCTTTACTATGACACTGTTATTTAGACTTGGGATAGGAAACATCACCTCTCAACTCTAATACTGTTTGCTACAGATGAAATATGACTCCCCTGCAATCAGCATGGTTTAGCGCAGGAGTAACTTTCCTCTCCTAATTTCAGGCTCCTTCTTACGTCTGAATTAGGCCCTATGTTACATGCCACTGCACTATGTGACTTGCTTACCTGCTCCCTTCGGCCTCCGGTCCAGTCCCCGCCGCATGCCGTCACTAACTAGTGATGGCACATGTAGTCTGGGCTCTGGGTGCCATCAAAGCCATTCTGGCACACGCTCTCTGCCCACTGCTATGGACTCTGATCAGTGTTAGTTTAAAACTGCCGGTTATAGCTCTTGGTTCTCCAACCTGTGACCTGCTCCTGTATCATTATAGTGCGTTGTGCTTTCTGTCTTGTGCCATTAGGGATTTTTGAGTGCCTCATTGCTCCTGACTCCCTGCCTAGTTCTCCCAGTGTCACCCATCTGTACTCTCGTGTGTCTTCCCCTGCCTGTGCTCACTCTCTCCTTCCCTGTGTTCTTGCATTGTTTCCCCTTCTGAGTAAGTGTGTTGAGTGCCCTAGTCTGTCTGAACTGTCTTAGTCCCTCTCGGTTTTCTACATTGTCCGTCAGGGCTAGTCTCTTTTCATTTGTACTGTTCCTGCTGTTCTGGTTTCGCGCTTGCTTTTCTTTTTCTCTGGTTCCTTCTTTGTTTCTACCTCCTCTCCTGGGTGGCACCTCCTGCTAGGTGTCCTTCATCCCACACTATCCCCACCATCATGGGCGCTAGTGAAGACCAGGCCCTAATTAGCCTCTGCGCCCTGGTTGTGTTAACAATCTATAGCTATAGATAGCTATAGCTTTGATAGCTGCCTGAATGTGTCCGCTCATTTACTATGTCCCATTTGTCTAAAATTTTACTACCACTTTAATATGTACAAGTTGGAATACAAATAGTATAGATATTGGAAGTCCGGACCAGATTCAGAGAGGAAAATTACTTCTGGGCAAATCCATGTTGATTTCAGAGGGAGTCAAGTTAATTGTATTCTTTGCATGCAGGGATATATCTTTGAATTGCTTACTGCACACAGATACTGACCAGCTTTACTATTACACTGTTATTTAGATTTGGGCTAGGAAACATCAACTCTCAACTCTAATACTAATATGACTCCCCTGAAATCTATATCTTTTCACTCAGGAGTAACTTGCCTCTCTTATTTTCAATCCTGGAAACTGGTCCTTTATACCTGCAAAGGGAGTGCTTAGTGGCATGATTTCTCGCTGTGTAGATAGAGTGGGCCCTATGCAGAGGTGATTGTATGCCAGCTGACGTGACATCTCTGCATTATTTTCTAATGTGCATGCTCAGAAGTGAAGAGCACACAGTCACAAATGATTCAGATCAGAGCACAACTTGTGCATCAGCTACTTACATTCTAAGGGGCATGTTGAGGGAATAAAGGTGTGGAAGAACGTGGTTAATGTACAGTAAGGCCATGGCCAATACAACGCACCCGATCCTAATATGGATGCAAATCCAAAGGACTGTTTACATCAAAACGTTTGCACCTGCTACAGGTCATGTCTAAGTCCAGGGGGCTCATTTTCCACAACCTATTTCAAACCCTTGCATTAGGATGTGGCACTTCAAACACATTACAAAGAGTCAAAATTAGCTGTCGATGTATTGTGTATGTGTTAATTATCTCTACATACAGTAATAAAAAAATATAAATTTTTTGTAAAGAACTTTAAATAATTAGTGCATTCATAATACAACTGAAGTGTTTGCACTATTTGCAACATCTCTTTATAGTTTACAGTACAGTGCACAACACTACTCTTGTGCAATAAATTTCAAAATGTAGTCGCTTTGGGCTTTGCTGCTATGTGTCCATACGCCACGTGCCATGAATTGGTTGCAATCCAAAGTACACTGTTGGATTGCACACAGCTCACACTACTTTTTGCAATTGGATCTAGACCAATGTTACCAACTAAAGGAAGGCAAATGATTTCTTGATGTAGGGGAAAAGTGATAGACTTTTTTATTAAGAATGCTTAACTATGACTGCAAGTAAAACATATGTATGTAGGTTAGAACTGTTAGAACTTTGAACTTTTATCCAATTGGACTTTTTTCATTCATATATAGTTGTGGTACTATTTTCCTTTTACACTGTTGCACTTTATTAGTCACCACCTCTGGAGATATCAGCCAGTTTGTGTGTTTTTGGAGGCAACTATTCTTGCCATATTTAGTTATAATCACCTGTGTTCACTATTAGTGAAATCACTAGTGGTATATTGCCCTCAGCACCTTGAGACAATTAGGGCAATTAGGGCTCTATTTATAGAGTTCATTTTGGAGTGATAGGGGCAGTTTTCAACAGAAAACTGCCCCTATCGCTTCAAAATGACATTTCTCATATTTAAAAATCCCTGCATCGCCAGTGGAAACTATAGTTTCCATGACGATGTAGGACTCCTTCTCCTGCCATCAAGAGCCCGTTCATGTGAACGGGCTCCGTGTGTAACGCATATTTATGCAGGGGTGAAGGAGTGGTGAAG
Organism: Limnodynastes dumerilii; assembly: GCA_011038615.1. Classification (NCBI taxonomy): domain Eukaryota; kingdom Metazoa; phylum Chordata; class Amphibia; order Anura; family Limnodynastidae; genus Limnodynastes; species Limnodynastes dumerilii. The sequence goes on along the minus strand of WWET01001077.1, from coordinate 210,756 downwards.
CGGAGTTTCTCACTCCGCTCACCATGAACATCTAATGCCAGCTCAGGCTGGCGTTAGGAGCTGTCCGCAGGGAGATCCCTGCGATGGACAGCTAAAGCCGCCCCCTCTGTCCCTGATTGGTTCAGAGAGGAGTGAGTGACAGGAATCAAACTTTTTTTATTCTTAGCGATCCCCCTGAACCATCAATGTTTCCCCCCTTTTATCCACTGAAGCACCAATGACAAGAGTAGATTCAGAACCTATATAAAATGATTATATATATATATATATATATATATATATATTTATT
>WWET01001077.1:194678-210298 GCA_011038615.1 Limnodynastes dumerilii | reverse complement strand
TTTTTAGCGATCCCCTGAACCATCAATGTTTCCCCCCTTTTATCCACTGAAGCACCAATGACAAGAGGAGATTCAGAACCTATATAAAATGATTATATATACGGTATATATATATAATCATTTTATATATATTTTATATAGGTCTGAATCTCCTTTTGTCATTGGTGCTTCAGAGGATAAAAAGGGGGGAAACATTGGTGGTTCAGGGGGATCGCTAAGAATAAAAAAAAGGCATTAAGGAATCAGCTTGATTCCTTATGCCACCACTCCGTACGGCAGGTAAACATTGCTCATTCGCCGTGCGTGTACGGCGCATGCGCAACTATTTTACTGCATCGTCGGCGCTTCACATACAAGTGATGCAGGGGAAACTCTCACCGGACATCGTGAGTCTTCACGATGAAGGTAAGTTTTTATAAATCTGGGGAGTGAAGTGTCCAGGCTCACTGCGATGATAAGCGAGCCTGGATCACTAACACTCCCCAGATTTATGCGCTGTCTATAAATAGAGCCCTTTATCCCAAGTGAACTTAGCTAAATAAGCACTTGTTTTTGCGTTTTTGCATAAATATGCGTTACACACGGAGCCAGTTCACATGAACGGGCCCTTGATGGCAGGAGAAGGAGTCCTGCATCGTCATGGAAACTCTAGTTTCCACTGGCGATGCAGGGTTTTTTAAACATGAGAAATGTCATTTTGAAGCGATAGGGACAGTTTTCTGTTGAAAACTGCCCCTATCACTCCAAAATGAACTCTATAAATAGAGCCCAAAAGCTCCTCTCTGAAAGTTAATTACTTTACTTTGTTATAGCTAAAAACCTATTTTACATACTACTTTGAAAGAAAAAATGTTAAAAGAATACATTGTGATAAGATAGGTAAAGATGTTGCTGATCAGGTCACTTCCTTCATAGTTATAATTCTCAAAATATAAATGTATGTGTAATGCTCTGTGGAATTTGACATCTGTTATTTACAGCTTCAGGTACTTGCTATGTTCCACTAATGGTTTAATTAGCAGTTATATTTATGCCGGATCACTGTCTCAAGTACTGAAAGAAAGAAAGTCACACTTCAGAGCTTGGTATGTGACATAAATATGTATTAAAGTCCTTGAAGATGAATATTATAGGTGCTACATGTAGCAATCTCACACAATGTTCTCTTGAATCACTCAGAATACCAAAGAAAACTGCTCTCTATTATCATTTCCACCTATAAAATCCAAATATTATTCAGACAGTCATAGAACAGCTACAGACTAAACATAATTATCATATAATTATGTATTGTTACTCAGAGTGCTTCTCATTGAGTTCTTTTATCCTCTACACTGTATTTCATTTGTATTTATAGCCAAATAAAAAGAGGAAGCATCACTTGTGTTAAATTACAAAATCCTTACCCCTCCGCATTACTCTGTATTACTTCACAATTACTCTCCATTGTTGACATACTGTATTTATTTATTTTTATTTATTTGTAATTTTTTTTATTTATATTGTGTACGCTTCATGTCACCCCTGTGCCTCCATTTCAACCCAAATCAACCTTTTTCCTTTTAAATGGAAGTAAACATGAAAAGGATTTTCTTTCCTTGTCTTTCTGACATTGTTTCAACCTTATTTTCCCACTTTAATTCCTCCTTTGATTGTATTCCTTAGGGTACAATAATATCATACATGAGTCTGCAGCTTTCACACCACCACCTTTCTGTATAGATTGGCAGCATTTTGGGCATAGTTGTTCCAGAATGTGATGCACCAGTTATTGTATATAAATACCATGACAAAGGGGATAAAACTCTTTCCTATTATTTTAAAGTTGTTTCTTCAGTTATTTGCCATTTCCTTTATGCAGCCACATAGGAAATGCATTACTTAATGACCTCTGGTAATTTGTTTCAAGCCATAATATTTAATGTTCATATTTAACTGCTTTATTTTGACTTGATGATTTATTTTACTATTCTATTCTAATTCAAATTTAAATTAAAAGTTAAATTTCCAGCTTAAAATTTACATATAACTTATAACTATTTTCTAAGTGCATCTAACCCTGTAATGATCTTGGAACAAAACCTGCCATGAGACCATCCATGAAAAATATATTATAAAACCAGACCCTCTAAACAGAATAGAAATTAGATTTTTAAATAAAATTAACCAAGATACCATAGTTATGAAAAACCTTAGATTCCATTTAAAACATACAACACATGTAATGAATAAATTTTTGAAAACTGAACGTTTCATAAAGCTAAGTTGCATCTAACTGCTTAAACAATAAAACTGTGTTGCATCCCTTTAACCAATAAATATTATGTGTATAGTATACAGGTAATTGTTTCATCTAAAACATGTTCAATACAAAACTTGCTTGATTGTCAATAATTTTTATATTGTTTGTCTCTAAACAATCTTTCATTTCAATCCGGATATCTCCTACATAGCCTTATAGCTCCTTCCCTTTTATCTGTACTATCTACAGGGTTATATTAACAAACTGAAAGAGGCCTGTGAGGGATAATATTCTTACCATACATGCCTTTTAGACTGTTCTATATGTAGATCATTTTAGTAAAGGTAAATTAAGGATACCCATTTAACCCTAAAGCTTTATTAAATAATCACCTTATTTTCAACATTTTTATAGATTGCTCAAAGCCACTTATTAGAAGAAGACAATCTCAAGAGAATTTATTTTCCCTATTTTTGTTTTATTACATTGTTCTCTTAATATTATGCACTTATATCTTTTAACTATCATTTCAACTTCTTTACGTCTGTAAGAAAATTTGTATATTATATTTCATCGTCATAATTTTAATTTCAGTATAATGAAAGATAATTTATTTTAAATTCATTATTTAAAGAAAATCCATGCATGATACAGAGCTGTGTTTCTTTGTTTTTCATATAGAAGCACAGCAGAAAACCGCTCTGCGCATGTGCAGAACAGGAGCGAGCAAAAAAAGATGGGTGCACGGGTGCAATGCTGCCCATCCGCCTGTTGTCGCCATCTGTGTGCTCTGTGCTAGTGCAATGGGTTGTACAATATTTAAATGAAAAAGGGTGTAGTTTAGTGCAGCTGCACATTCTGCCTAAAATGTACACCACTTCTGAGCTGGTGTACATGTAAATTAGAGTATAAAATTATAAAATCATCCCTATACATACATTTAAATTAGAATCATTGAACTGAACCATCATTCATATTTTAAATAATTTCTTGACAATAAAATTCAGGATCGCAATTTTTTTTTAAGCCTGATAAAATGCAGATTGATCCTTGTTCTCAGCACAACACTGACATTTGTTGACAACGCCTGGGGAAAGGCCAATAGATTGGGAAGGTGCCTAATAGTAAGCAATAAGTACAGTGTGTCTCTGGTTGCTCTACAGGGAATGTTGGAATACCAAAATCAAAACCAGCAGATAACACAAGTTCTTTGCCAATTTATTTAGGGCACATTAGCTTTACTAACTGTTACGACACCACTGGGGTGTCTGGGAGTTAAGGTACCGTGGGATTACCTTGGCTGGTTTCAAGACAAAAGAAACGTGTCGGAAAGGTACTTGATGATGAGCCTTTGTAATCTATCTGCATGTCCACAGCTGTTGTCAGCACCGTTTTGTAGCTCACATACTTGGGTCTTCAACATCGGAGAGGGCGCGGCTGCCTCGGGTGGGTAGCGTACTTACACTATGCCCATTGTCTGTTTTTAATCTATTTTATGATAATAAATGTGCAATTTTTTATTATTTACATTTTATTATTGAGTTGATCCTGATGAATATCTGCATGGTCCTCTGCAGAACCATCGGCGGAGAAATAGTCAGCAGGGGATTCCCCTCTCCGACGAAGGAGAGAGATTTGTTTACTATTTCCCTAGTGATACTCTGCAGAAACACGTGCAGACCTCGGGTGGTACATTAGTGTTGGACCTGTTTGAAGTTAAAATACTGGTATCCATCGAATCAGACATTTTAAAATCCACTGCACAACTGATTGAGCCGCATCATCCTCACCACCAAGCCGGACTTCATATTTTGGAATGGTCTTCATTTATATAAAGAGAAACGAAGAGATACACTCTGGAACTCTGAGTTTTGGACATACACTTATACATTTATAGGACTTACTGTAAGGGACAAGGTTTCTATTTTAAGGGCCTGATTCAATTAAGCGCAAATTTTTTCCGCGTTTTTTCGCGTATTTTGCTAATTTGCATTTTTTTTTTCACGCATATTTTTCAGTCCCGATTCAATTCCGTTTTTTTTTCGTGTATTTTTTGGTCTATCGCGCGTACTTTTTGTCCCTATTTAAATGCATTGCAAGTGCGAATTTTTGCAATTCAATTGCGTTACACGCGTTAAAATTTGCACGTTATTTTACATCAGTACAGCTCCTCTATGCTCCTGATCACCTCCCAGCACAATGGCAAAAGAAATGTGATAATCCACATAAATCTATGCAGCCTGCAACTCAAATAAATAGCTGTAGTTTAAAAAATAACTAAAAAGTAGAAGAGAAGATTGAAAAGTAAAAAATTACGCTGGCAGAAGTTTTTAAAAAACAACAATCTGCGCACCTCATCAATGTGCGTTTTATGATATGTGAGGGTGAAATTCATGAAAAGATTCAAGAGTACAGCTCCTCTACGCTCCTGATCTCCTCCCAGCACGGTGGCAAAAGAAATGTGATAATCCACATAAATCTATGCAGCCTGCAACTCAAATAAATAGCTGTAGGTTAAAAAATAACTAAAAAGTAGAAGAGAAGATTGAAAAGTAAAACATTACGCTGGCAGAAGTTTTTAAAAAACAACAATCCAAAAAAGTTATTTTATATTATTCTCTTCTACAATTATATGTTATTAATGTGTTGCTGCAGTCTAATTTTTGACATTCAAGTGCAGAAGGTCCTAAATAGATTATTACAGACATATGACGGCAGGGCTGCTTATGGGAAGTGATTGTGCTGACATTTGTGTTGCATGGGTAGAGATACAGAAATACACGCACGTATTTTTTAACGGGAGGTAAGCACAAAAATGAGCGCTAACAAATACGCTCATGGTCCATTTAACGCGCGTTGGAGGCGGTGGGACATTTGTAATTAAGTAGCGGTTATTTTTTCGCACGAACGGTGCATATTTTATACCCTCGTTTTTTAAAAAAAAATTTGCGTTTAATTGAATCAGACCCTTAGCTTTTGATATTTATGCACAAAGACTGTTTTTCATTCTAGTTGAACTGGACTTAACACTGGACATCTATTTTTTTATTTATTATACATGCACTAGAATTTCTTTAATTAATTTATTTACTTGGTAGTATTATTTAAAGTATTAATTTACTTGGTAGTTCACTTTATTGTATTCATCTTTCACAGTATATACGTGTGTTTTTTAGAGGTTATCTAGAATTTTTTTAAAACATCTTTGATTACTTGTTTTTGTCTGAATATTCATCTTTGATTATCATCCTCATCTTCTATTTAAGCACTCAGTCACTTTACAGTTATAATTACACTTTGCAGATTTTTTTGATTTTAGGGTACTTGTCCTTTTATCTTATATTTATTTTATCCTTGCCCCCCCCAGCATCTTTTACACAAATTTTTAGTTTTACTGTTGTTGTGTGAGGAATTTAGTGGTATTCCTTGGTGATTATTATATGCTTTATTTTACCTTAGTGCATACCCTCCAACTGTACCTATTTGGCAGGTACTGTACCTATTTTAATAGTGTGTACCAGCTAAAAGGGCTCCTGTACCGGATTCTAACCCAGCAGTTCCCTTCCCCTATACTCACCTTCCAGTCCTGCAGCATTTGATCACTATAGCAGAGCTGTGGGGACAGACTCCTACAGCTCTACTAAAGAGACGAGACCCTCTCCTGTGAGTTCTTAGCTCATATGATAAGGTGTAAAATTATATTTTACACCTTATCATACATGGAAATTAGAGCAGATTAAAGCCCCGCCCCTTCACAGGACAAGCCACACCCCTTCACAGACACGTTCCCCTCAGGTGTACCTATTTTCTATTATAAAATGTTGGAGGGTATGTTAGTGTTAGGAATTAGTGAGCGCCCTTACCTTTCTTCTATTTTATTTAGCTACTACCATTTACATGCAATACAAGTTAAAGATGGGAAAAAACTAAATGTTAGTCTCTCACAATATTCCATGCCACCGTTATGACATTTATTAAATGCATATCTGAAAAGAGAAATAGCAGATTGGTTTCTGAAGCTAGCATTTCCTGCAAAATTCTTTAGTTGTTGCTATGGCGATATCTTAAAGGTTCCAAGCAGATGCTGTGAGCAATAGTTATTTCTACATCATACCTGTCAAGTGGGTGCTAAACCAGCATGCCTATTGTTACACTCTGCCGTTTTTCTTACTTTGAAGTATAGTTTTTACACAGTTCAAGTAGAATAATTACAATATTTATGCACTATTTCAATACATAATAATGACCTTTACAATATATGTTAAATTTCCCTATTCAATATTACATAAATCAAATCTAGATATGTCTCCTCTTTGTACTATACATTCGGATGAATGCATTTTTCTTAAGGTTTATGCATAATAATTGTCTATAAAAGGAAAATGTGTTTATGGCTTTAAAAAGTAGATATACAAATGGAATAGGTTAATTTTAAAATGTAATTTTACCAGCCATGTAATATGTAATTAAGCACATGCAGTACAGCATGATGTGGGAAACATCCCTTTTTTCAGATTTGTGTGTGTGCATTTATGTTTTATATAGAAAATATGGCCTATATTCTAATTAGTTGTCTGTATCATTGAATACATAATATAATTTAATCTATTCTATTCCCCATTATTAGACTGGCGCAGCATATATCTGCATACAGAGGGAGGTTACAAGGGTAGGAGTGGACAAACATAATCAGTGTATATCAAGGGTGGGTTACCACATAAGCTCAATCTAGATCTGACTTTAGAACCAAGTACACAAATTATACAGCAAAACATTTGCACTAGCCACAGTGCATGTTTAAGTCTAGGAAACAACTGACACTCCATAGCCTTTTCTAGACTATTGCGATAGCATTTAACCTTCTGAACACTTCACCAAAGGAATGGAAATGTTGCATATAAATGTTGCTGCATTTTTTTAAACTAACCTGCACTTGTATATGGATCACTTGTGAAGAGATATGTGCCCTATTACCACAAGCATGATTTGTTCATTTATACATTCCAGTCTTGATGAGGCCCTGAGACTGCAATACTGGTTGGAAAGAGATTCTGTATGTATTAGAATAATCATCATAAGTAATAATATAACCAATTGACCTAACATAGTTAATATATATCTAAAAAAAAGTACAAATCTCATTGATTGGATAAGTATCAGAATATTAATAATAGAAGTAACAAACATTACGTATTAACCACTGTCAGTAAGCATTAACTCATGGAAGAAAAGTATTAACTCATTCAGTCAGATACTGTGCAACCATGAAGCTTCTGGCTAGTGTGTCAGCTGGTACTTGTACTGTGCTTCAGTATTGGTACAGATTTCTCCTTCATTCATGTATTTATAAACACCTTTCCTGCTCTTTACATATCCTGGTAATTATTTGAGCATAATCCAGTCTCTTCTACTGTATATTGTGTATTGCTGGCTGCTTGACTTGATTAAATATCTATCTGTAAGTTGCCATAAGCTCTTCCACTCATTCCTCACATGAACTGTGCATCCTTGCAACTAACAAATATATTAACCAGATTCAAAATGAAAATATTTATAAGAAAGCGATACAAAGCAGTAAAAAGTATTCGGTTATGCAGGAAAGTTCACTTTCTAAAGAGAAGTTGTACTAAAACAGTTGAATTGTATTTGGAACTTGCAGTCACTAATGAATAAATGTAGCCTTTCCAGATTACCTGAGTCGCTCTTCTGAGGAAATTAATACAGACAATAAAAAGGCCACAGAAAGAGCAACCCTCGTTATAATGGTAGAATGAATCACCCACAGCCAAAAGCAAGTTGCTTTATTTTTATAGACTTGCACTCTTGCCAGTATGATTAAAAAAGTGATTGATTAATCTGCCCTGTGGTGTGCAAGTCTTCACTGGATGTTTTGCAGTTTATTCCACACACCAAACAATCACTCAAGGCCTTTCTTTATTTCTCATTTTGATTTTAAATGTGAGGGGGAATATGAAAGATTGATGTAGACTGTGCTACACAAAAGGTATGCATAGAGTTTATGGCAAGCAAGAACACAAATTAATTAAATATATTAAGCAGTGCCTATAAAGACTATAGATATACAGGCGCATTAAGTGTATATATTTCAATGTAACTTTTAAACAAATGAAATACCAGCATCTCCACGTATAAAAGTATGTAAGGTTTTATACAACCATTTTATTTAAATGCAAATAGCAGCTGTCTATTATGTTTTGCTAGCTTGCAGCCTCTTCTCTCAACTTTGTATTTTGCTGCCTAGTTCAGCCTCCTCTGTTGTCTGTGTTTCAGTCTGTCTGTGTTTGTCCATCTAGTACTGTCTACTGTGTTGTCCTGTCCTGCAGGCATGTGGTATAAGGATCAAAAGTAATTTCTCCGACATTCATACAAATAACAACAATAGGTTGAATGAATCACGGAAAAATGAACTCAGCAGGGTTGTTTTCCTGACAACACTAGGGTCTATAGTATTATTATATCGACCTTAGTGTTGCTGACAGTTAATAGGCAGGGTCTGCAGCCTAACCTTAACCAAGTTACAAACTATCAGTCAAGCTATGGCGGCATGTATACCTGTGTTTTCTACTATGCATATAGCCATCCTCCAATCAGCCTGGAGGTGTGTCCTAGCCTGGCAGTTGATTGGGGCTGATGAACTTTTAAATAGCCAGCAGCTATTAGTGTCCCATGTTGCCGGTTATAGTGTTGGTCTCTTGCAGGTGCAGAGGTGTTAGCCCGTTATTTAGATTAGCCCTTGGCGGAGAGGTGCAATGTCCGTACGTTCATTGCACGGAGACTTAAGGTAGCCCTATGGCACTAGTAAGTGCAATAAGGAACCTAAAAGTGGGGGGCAGGTTGGAGGCTGGAAAAGTGAGTTAGGTGTGGATCTGCCTGCACCTAACTCACTCTTAAGTATGAATCAGGTCCCTTATGTTTACATCTGGCCCAATAATTGCAAATTAATTCATGGATTGAATATTAACATATTGTAACTTAGATATTATAGTTTGCATATTATCATTTGATGTGAATATTAATATTTATTAATTACAGCAACATTTAGATACGACAAATACTTACAATTTCCTTTCATTCTACCCAGCCATTTTCCTTCAGGGTTGTCTGTAATACGGATGATTTCTATCTTATCTCCATTTTTAAAACTGAGTTCATTTTTGCCACCTTTATTATCCAGGCAAGCTGTGGCCTGGTGAAGAACCTCAACCATTGCTGGCAGCTACAAAGGAGAAATAGGAGATCACTGTAATTAGTAACGGAGATCAATTGTTCTGTGGCCAAATGTAAAACACAAGCACTGCCATAAGGCAACCATAGCCCCCAAATTCAACAAATCAAACCTGTAAAAACAATTAAGAAATCCTCCATTAAGGCCGTTTCAATCTGCTAAATTTGTGTGACTACTGACACAGAGCCTGCTCTAGACCTGTAAGTACACCCCATGGCATAGCACAGGGGAGTAGTGAGGGTGGAGCCGGTGGAGCTTGTGCGCTAGCAGACCAAAGGGGCGCTGCAGAGCACAGCCAAGTGCCATCTCCAGATCCCTAATATACTAGCATTACATGTGGGATAATATTAGGGATCTGGAATGACACATTATATAATGTACAAGTGGGGAATATCCTGAATCAGGGAATGATATATATCATAATAAATGTGGGGTATATTATGGTCTGGGATTTGCTCACTATATACTGTATATTGGGTACTGTGCCATTCCTAAACCCCAATATAAACCTCATATTATAGTATGTGTCATTCCCAGACCCATAATATACCCCACATGTGCTTTATATAGTGTGCCATGTCCATAGATGTGTAATGTAAGGGACACCTGAAGTGGGGACTTAGGGTTAGGCTGCTGGGGGGGGTGACTTAGGGTTAGGCTGCTGGGGGAGAGACAGGATTAGGCTGTGGGGAGGAGACTTAGGGTTAGGGTTAGAGAGTGGGTTGGAGATAGCATAATTACATACCTTTCAGAGCACATACATACCTTATGCCTCATCAAGACATAAGCAATCAATATCCCAACCAGTTCAGAACCTATAGAAATAGGGCCGTTCGCAATGGGGACCCACACTTTTTTTTCAGAAAAAAGGTTCCTTCCCTGGTATAGCGATCTGTATAATATAGCGGTCATAGTTGTGCTGTAATTATAGTATATTAGGATCACTGTGCTGTCTTTATTGTGCATTAAGATCACTGTTGTGCTGTCTTTACTGTATATTAAAGTCACTTGTGCTCTCTATTATGTGTATTACGATCACAGGTGTGTCTCTGTATTGTGTATTATAGTCACGGATGTGCTCTCTTTAATTTTGTGTATTACAGTCATAAGTGGGCTTTGTGCAGAGTGGAGGTGATTGCTGGGATTTGTGTATTGTAGATAGGTCACTGGTGGGATCTCTGTATTGTCACTAAAGTTATAAACATGTTAGTGGAAGTGGGAGAGTGTCTAAACTTATGTTGCTCAATTTGTGGGTGAATTGTGTATGCTTGTATAATTCTCAGTTCTACTTTATAATTTTAAATTCTTTGCGTCTGTGCAAATATGGTAGCCTTACTAGAAAAAAGGGGAAGAAGCAAAAAATCATAGGGTAATATGTTTTGGCAGAATCCATTTAAATTTTTTAATGATTTTATGGTATGAAGAGGAAGGAAATGGATATAGGAAAAAAATAAGAGTTAGTTACAATGCCCAGGCCTGGGAAAGCTCAGGTTGTAGCAGGTGAACACTGTAATTTGATTTGTTCTGTTTTTTCAACTTTTTTATATAATCATGCTTTCCTCTTGTATATAAAATACTAAGAATAGTATAGTGTCACCCTCTTAGTTTTTGAAAGTGCAGTGAAAACACATTATAATAAGTTACTTGATCATAGGTTCATAAACCCTTTGAAAAGCATACAGCTCTGGGCCATTACTGAATATTTTATATAGTAATTAGTTACTTTTGAAATGAAATTGTAGAGAGGCTTTGTTAGTATAATTAGGGAAAAGCTGCTATTTCTGTTCTAGATATTGTTTTGGATACATGAAATGACAGCACAATGAATATAACTTTTTTTGTAATGCAATGTGCACTGTGTGACAACTTTCTGTCAGCTTGCATTTAATGAGTCAAGTCAATGGAATATTCTTATTCTAATATAAAGATTGCCAGATTTATTAGTTGTACTGCCACTGGATGGCGCTATGGTTTTCTGAAATTATACTGAAAATGATAACTATGGTTCTGATTCACAGGTTTTGGTTTTTAGATGTGTATATTTAAGAAGGGATATACTGCACATGCATACTACCTTACGCAATTTATGTAGAACTTTAGACTGGGACGGCTCTGAATCACCCTTATGAACCTATTTGTTCTAGGTTCATAGTGACTTAAGAAGGAAGGGGTGTGTCGGGAAAAGTTAAGAACGAAGATAAAAGGATTGGGTAGGGGGAGGCATTTAAATGAGGAAATCTGGGCGCGGTTAGGCAGAAATGTTCTTAATTAGCTGCCCTACGCACACAACTAAGAACCTAAAGATAAAGTAGCCCCATGGCATTCATAAGTCGGTTAAGTAGCTTAAAACTGGGGGCGTGTCAAGGAAGTCTTGTCTTGCTACTAGTTGTGTATAATTAAGAACTTAAAGCCTTCTTGATCGTGAATCAGGTCCTATTCCTACATCTATATGTGTAATTTTAAGCCATGTTATATGTATATATGATTTTTTTCTATTTTTCCTACAATTATTCAGTTATATTTGTATAATGCTACTTGGTGGTTTGCAGTTTGGATGCAGCTGAATATTGATATTAATGGTGCATAATTAATAAAATACAAGTAAACAGATCAATACTGTGCACGGCTGTCCCAACCATTATATAATATAACCAAGCTTATACATCAGCTAACCCTATAAAGTTCATACGTTTTAGGCCATCAAGAGGATTTGTGGGCCCTGGTACAGCAAATTCTTGCCCCCTTCCCCATAGTTGATTAGTATAAATACATGTGTCAATGCAAAGAGGCACAAATGTGGGGATCACTTACCTCTTTTCTGCTTCGCACCTTTCTTCCTTCCCTTTTCTCTCTTTAGGTACCTGACAGAGGACACAAAATTGTGACCGATATGTATTTGTACATATATACCTACACACATAGATATAGTAATGTATGCATAGGTATATATCTAAACACACATCTTGAATACCACACACAGACAAAACATACATGCTTGCATTTCACACACAACATACATGTATGTATTACACACATAACATACATGCATGCATGCACCACACTCGCACATACAACAGACATACATTACACTCATACACACACATAACATACATGCATACATTACACTGACACACATAACATACATGGATGCATTACACTCACACATAACTTACATACATGAACTACAATCACACATATAACATACATGTATAATATTCACACACTTGCATGCAATACACTCACACACAAAGCTTACATGTATGCATTATACTCACACATATAACTTACATGCATGCACTACACTCACATATAACTTACATGCATGCACTACAATCACACACACATACATACACACACACAACATACATGTATAACAATCACACACTTACCTGTCAGCAGACTGAGCAGAGCTGCCCAGAGGTTAACTGAAAGGAAGTGGGGGCGGTGCATAGCAGCAAAAGCCAATGATGAAGTAGCACAAGGACATCAGATACTCCCTGACTGGCTAATCTTTAGGCACCAGGGGAAGACTTTGAAAAAATCTTTAGTGCAGAGCTCCCAGAGAAGGTGACAGCTGTGACTGACTGCCGACTGTGATTACAGGGAGACGAGCACTTCAGCTCAGCTGTGCCGAAACAGGGCACAAGAGCAGACTCATAAAGGTGTATTCAGAAGTATAACAATGTACAGAAAAATGTTTAATGCAGCAGTATACAGACTGATGTCTGGGCTGATTTATAAGCAGGAAATGTCAGTTACAAGGTCCAAAAAGAAAAAGAAAAGGAACAAAAACTATATATAAACTATATCTCAGCACATTCATAAATAGTTGGTTTAGTTCACACTATAGCTATACTGAGTTAAACTTACCTGCCCAGTGTCAAGACACTGTAAGTGAGTCCCTATCTGTGGTGCAATATGTTGCAATACTGTTGTATTTGCACAGTGGTCACTTTTGGTCCTTGGCTGCACCTCATCCATTTATATATACACTTGTATAGAAATGTGGCCTGTGTTCTCTTGTTACTGTTTCCAAATAGAGAAATCACCTCTGGAAATATGCCAACAAGATCAAATTGAGCAGATCTCTCAGTTCCCCTTTAAACGCTAGGGGCCGGATTTACTAAAGGCGATTTGATGTAAATCGCACTTGTTGTGCATTGTTTAAGAGCGATTTTGGGAAGCTCCGGATTTACTAAGATAATCGCTCCTCTGAAATCGCATGACTTTATGGACTTTACAAATCGCATTAGTTTAAACAAATCGCATGATTTTTTATATGCTAAACATACAAATCGTTGAAGTTACTAAGAGCTGAAATTGCTGCTAAACGGTTCCAAAATCGCACCAGTTGAAAGAGGTGCCTGAGGCTAGCGCTTTTATCCAAATTGATAGTAAAAGGCCTCTTTTCAATGCTGCTGCATGCCAAGGGTTAAGTGCAAAATAACTCATTAAATAACATGTCCCGATTAAAGCAAATACCTAATATGCCCTGCACATCTAAAATAAATAATTAATATGTCCCCTACAGCACCATAACTCATCAATGCACTTGCCAAGATACCAATCAAAATAAAACATATGCCCCAATCCACATGAATAAAATACATATGGCCCGAGACAACTCCATTATAAACACCTGCCATGATATATATTAAATATAATACTTCCCTTGAGAAAGAAAGTAGAACTGAAAAGTTCTTTAGCACTTGGAAACCTCTCATTGCAACCTTACCTCATTCTACAAGGGTACAAATCCATGAGTGTTTTGTCCATTCTATGTGGTATGCCCTGAGCCTTTATATGGGGGTTGGCCCAGCAGACCTCTAATTATACATGTATGTGCACTCTTTGCGCATTGGATGTATTCACCCATGCAGCAAATTTATTACTTTACTGTTTTGTATCTATAACTTGTGTTTTTCTTTCTAGTGAAAAAAATCGTAGCACTGTTTAACAATTTTGACAAACATTCTCACAGTAACCTTGCTATTTACTTACAAAGAACTTACCTAACTATTTGCATGTGAAAAATCTGCAATACCGATTCACAGAAAATAAAGAACCCCACTGTGTCGGGTGTCTAACGTACGGACGAAAGTCTTTCTTGCGTATAATTAGGTATGTGTGGACTTTAATAGCTGTCAATTGATTGTGCGTTTAGGTGCCTAAAATTTCATATGATTCAAAGGTATGTAACTAAACGCACTGATTAGGCTTTAGAAAAAAGTTACGTTTTTATATTTTCTAAAAACAGCTAGAACTGATTAACATATGTAAACGAAAGTAACCATTAAAAATACAACTTAAAATAAGAATAACACTAACAACCAATACAGTTAAATATAAGAAAATGTAATGGTGTATGTTCACAAAATTTTAAATAAATAAAAAAAAATAAAAATCTTCACAAAATCTAACCAAACAATGGCACCTTTACAAGGTTAAAGTCTTGTACAAAATTTAAAATCAGCATAGGATAAAATAAACAAACCTTTATTTGTTTAATTTAAAAACACACATCCATTGATTAGAAATACGCAGCAGGTGTGGGCTGAACTAAGTAGAGAAGATGCATGGCCCCACAGAAACCAATACAGTTCGTCAACTTACTAGTGGTCGAGCGCTACCTTAACTTTTCCTGTGCGTATGTAAGTTTCTGCAAGGTTCCCCTACTTGTGAATCAGTCCTAACTCTGTTGGAACTATACTATACTATACTTTTGTAGCCTGTGTGCTGCTCAATTGCATTAAGAGTCTTTCCTCTTTAGCCACGCATGCAGGACTCGTTCCGTGCCGATGCCTGCATGAGTCCTAAGTCTGACGTCCGTGTATGTAAATCAGTTGGACATGGGTTCTGAGCATGCGCAGTTTAACTGATTGTAAAAATAAGCACGTTGATTATACACTTACTTATGTGTGAATACGGTCCATTATTGCTTTTTCCACCAAGACAATTGGAGAACGTGGAGATTTGGATTTTGTGTTAATAAGGTAATCCTTCACTTTTCCGTTATTTGCTCTCTGTTTAGTGTTACTTATCTTGCTAAGCTAGTCCATATAGCTTCTTTCACAGGAGTGCGAGGACGTATTGCTTTGGTTCTTGTTCTATGATCTACTGTACTAAGATGTT
>WWET01001077.1:180886-192725 GCA_011038615.1 Limnodynastes dumerilii | reverse complement strand
AAAAAAATAAATACTTGCTTTATTGGTGCTTCATAAGATCCAACGTTTCAGTTACAGACTTGTAACTTTCATCAGGGAGTGAGGCAAACATTAACACAACCCACCACACAGTGCCTGTATATATAGATATAAAAAGAGATGTACTCACCACCCTCCCCCTCGGCTCCACGCGTTCCCCAACCCGGAAGACGCTGGCCCCCCCACAGAGTCTGGTAACCCTGGTAACGGGGGCGTGTGCGCCAGGCATCGGGTACAGGCTGCGGGCCGGGAGGGGGCATGCCATACATTCTAGTTAAAAACATGTAAACAGAGCCACATGCCTTCTCAAGGAATACTTTGCAATACTTTAAATCTCTGCCAATAGCCCAATATCAAGTGCCACAATACAGATCATGGCAGAGCACTGCCTTCTATGTAACACTAAGTGATGTCAGGCTAGTACCGTCATAATGTTAGGGCATCGCAACACACTGCTCCCGGGAACCATATTAATAAACAGTGATAAATGGCTTGAACGTGCCCTACGCGGAGAGCAGGATCAATCTATATGCGTACACCTTCTCAATGTATCAAGTCCATACATGTCTAAGACAAGTAGCAACAAATCAATGCTGTGCTATTTCTGCACCAGCGCATCGCTGCACCCTCAAACCGGATACTCCACTACACCATAGCGGTGTACAAACTCAAGTTGTATTCTCATAGCGGGCCATCCCTCATATCTTAATGTTCAATCCACTGTAAAAGACATAACAGGCTGCAGAATGACATGTCCATAATCCCACAGTGGCAGATTGGTATACACATGAAAATAGCATATCACATGTACATAATTCCCATCATATCCCAGTATAGTGCATCAATTATGTCAATCTATGCACATTAGCTCCCAAATGTATCTACCGATAGAATACCAGTGGGACAAATCTTGAATCAACATACATAATTTAAATTTAAGGGAGAATATATGCCACAAAGGTAGATTGCAAGCAAAATGTCAGTCAACATATTCAATTGCATATATTAAGTCAAAGGTGAACCATGGACATACATCAATGAGGTCACAGTGTCCAAAATGGACCATGAATTAAGGCAAATAGCAATAATAAACAATAGACAGGCTGCTTATAAATCACAAGAAGCAAGATAGCGGTAGCTGTTCATTCAGTCCCGAGGGAGCTACTGTCTTAAGTTTGAAAATCCAAGTACATTCCCGTCTCAACAGGATCAGATCTCTATCCCCCCCTCGATCTAGGGGTGGAATATGGTCAATGATCGTAAATCTCAGTTCCATTAAGGAATGATTGTGGGTGGCCCAGTGTTTTGCCACTGGCTGTTCATGTTTGCTAGTGGTTAGAGCTGTTTTTATTGCTGACCTGTGTAATGCCATCCTTTCCCGGATCGTACGACTAGTCTTGCCCACATACATTTTGTTACAGGGGCATAAAATGACATACACCACAAATCTCGTGGTGCATGTGATCACATGTTTAATCTTGAATACCTGATCAGTAGAGGGGTGTACAAACGTGGGTCCCGTAATCATCTGCCTACAGGCAGTGCACCCAAGACATTTATAACAACCTGGCCGTTTGGTTAGGAAGTGGTCTGCAGACTCAGGTGGTGTAGTCCTGACATCATTATGGCATAAATGGTCCTTGAGGTTCCTACCTCTTGTATGGCTATGTAGTATCGACCGTGTGGAGAACCCTGGGATAGAATTGTCTGTAGATATAATGGGCCAAAGGGCCTTCGATGCTCTTTTCTTAAAGAAGCTGAGATGGTCATATTGTGTTACACACGGAATTCGTGCGCCCAGAGTTTCTTGCACTTTTGGTTTGACACATAATAGCCTCTCTCTTGGTACCGCCTGTGCCCGTTGATAGGCGGCTTGCAGGATACCGTGACCATAGCCCCTCATTTTAAATTTGTTCAAAGTGTCTACCATCTGTTGGTCCGCAACTGTCGGGTCACTGTTAATACGTTTAATTCTGATCAGTTGCGAGTATGGAAGGGATTTGATCAGATTTTCAGGATGGTGGCTCCTGGCATGTAGTAAGGTATTTCTGTCTGTGGGCTTATTGTATGCCCGAGTTGTAAGGTGCCCATCCACCTTCAATACCAGGACATTCCGGAACGCTATTTCACTTTCACTGGTATTGTAGGTAAATTTTATAGTTGGATGCATTTGATTAATCTGAATCATAGTGGTGTCAAAGAGATCTTGATCCCCTGTCCAGATGACAAAAATGTCGTCAATATAGCGGACAAATAGGGCAATGTAGTCTTTACATACAGGGTTCTGTAAAAAAAGGACTCGTTCCACCTCGAACATGAATGTATTAGCATAAGTGGGGGCCACATTACTGCCCATGGCACAGCCTTGTTGTTGCAGATAAAATTTGCCATCAAAGCTAAAGTAATTACATGTCAGAATTTTGCGTAACATCTCCAACAGCAGTGGGATCGGAGGGCCCTCAAATTCCTCTTGGTTCTCCAATAGTTTCTTTACAGCCTCTATACCATCCGTATGAGGGATATTGGTATAGAGACTGCTGACATCCACAGTACACATCAAAAAATGGTCAGGGAGGTCCGTAAGACCCTGCAAGATATTCAAAAACTGTGTAGTGTCCCTTAGATAGGTACTCTGTTTTTGGACAACCGGTTGAAGGAAAAAGTCCACAAATTTGGATATAGGTTGTAAGACCGAATCTCTGGCCGAGATAATTGGTCTTCCCGGGGGATCAACAAGACCTTTATGGATCTTGGGGATGGTGTACAAGATTGGTGTTTTAGGGAATTTGACTGTTAGTGCCTCCACAGCCTTAGAGGGTAGATCACCATCAACACACGCTACAGCCAGTACCTTGTCTACCTGTGCTTTAATTTCAGCCTTGGGGTCTTTAGCCAAAGGAAGATATACATCCTTATCATCCAACTGACGGTAGATTTCTTGACAGTATTGTTCTTTAGATTGGAGAACAATAGCACCCCCTTTGTCAGCGGGCCTAATAATCAACTGGTCATCCATACTAAGATCTCGTAGGGCCTTCCATTGTTCTTTGCTCAAATTATGCTGTTTGGAGGGCATCTGTTTTTGTGCTTTGCATACACCATCATCTAACAGCCTAAGAAAATTTTTTATAGAAGGATTAATGGTGGTGGGCTCAAATGTGGAGACAGGTTTAAACTTAGTATATTTAGCATCAGTGGTATTAGTCACCTGTGGACGGGCATCGAAAAATTCCTTCAGCTTCAAAGAACGGCCAAACCTATGGTGGTCGATCTTCCATTGTAATAGCTGTAGGTTGTTCGTAGGGATGAATGAAAGTCCAAAGTTCAAGACCTCCTTCTCAGCTTGAGATAGGGGTCTATCAGTTAAATTAACTACAAGTTCCTGGTTGATCGTAGAACTCTGGGTTCTTCGACATTGTCCCCCTCTTCTGACGGGCCTGACTTGCCTCTTCCTCTCGTACCCCCTTTCCGACCTGCGGGTGGTTTTCTCTGAAAACCCCGTGGGGGTTGGGGGGTTGCACCTTCTACCTCACTGTCGGACGTGCATGGTCCACTGGAAATCTCAGTGGTTGATCGATAATTCGGGCAACGATTTCTGCCAGGTTGCCGTAGGGGCATTGTCATCATGGTTCCAGAAAACCAGGGATAAATGCGATCTTCTTCATATTGTCGCTTGACCTTACTCAATTTTTCTTTCTTATACTTAATGACCTCGTCAGTATGTTTTTTAATTTGCACCTGTAATTTCTCCAACCATTTTTCAGTTGTATCCTCCTCCAGTTTCTTGCGATGGGACTGTTCCAGTTGGTCTTTCTCATCCTGCAACCTCTTAACTTCTTTACCCGATTGCTCGATGACCAGGAGCATAAGGTCAAAACTTGCTTTATTGAGTATTGCAACCTATTTCCTGCAGAATTCAGGGTTGTTCCGACCAATAGTTGGTATGTTGTTGATCCTAAATCCAGGTGGAATCATCTTATCCCGGTAGTAGTTTGAAAGGGTTAATCCATGGTACTTATAGTCCACAAATTTCCTTTCAATTTTCAGCCATTTATGGTATATGTCAATGTTCAAATCCTGATTGAGACCATCATCAGGGTCATCAGCAAACAAAATAGCATTAACTTCTGTATCTTTATAGCTAAAGGTTTCCCCCACTGGCAGTGTGGCTTGAGCGATGCCTCTAGGAAGTTCTTGAGAAGACATGCTGTTTTGACTGTATAGAGGATGCCCACAGAATGTATAGTATTTGTGAAAAAACAGTGGAACACGGCTGAACGATGTCAGACCCGGGTCCACTAGGTTTATAAAGTCTGCGGTGCTCAGTAAGTGCTGAAACAGCTCCAATTGGAAATCCAGCACATAGATATATCCAACGCAAAACTGGCACTCAGCATAAAAGTTCACTTTGTGGCATATATTCTCCCTTAAATTTAAATTATGTATGTTGATTCAAGATTTGTCCCACTGGTATTCTATCGGTAGATACATTTGAGAGCCAATGTGCATAGATTGCCATAATTGATGCTCTATACTGGGATATGATGTGAATTATGTACATGTGATATGCTATTTTCATGTGTATACTAATCTGCCACTGTGTGATTATGGACATTTCATTCTGCAGCCTGTTATGTTTTTTACAGTGGATTGAACATTAAGATATGAGGGATGGCCCGCTATGAGAATACAACTTGAGTTTGTCCACCCTCCCCCTCGGCTCCACGCGTTCCCCAACCCGGAAGACGCTGGCCCCCCCACAGAGTCTGGTAACGGGGGCGTGTGCGCCAGGAATCGGGTACAGGCTGCGGGCCAGGAGGGGGCGTGCCATACATTCTAGTTAAAAACGCATATAGATTGATCCGGTTCTCCGCGTAGTGCACGTTCAAGCCGCTTATCACTGTTTATTAATATGGTCCCCGGGAGCAGTGTGTTGCGATGCCCTAACATTATGACGGTACTAGCCTGACATTACTTATTGTTACATAGAAGGCAGTGCTCTGCCATGATCTGTATTGTGGCACTTGATATTGTGCTATTGGCAGAGATTTAAAGTATTGCAAAGTATTCCTTGAGAAGACATGTGGCTCTGTTTACATGTTTTTAACTAGAATGTATGGCACGCCCCCTCCCGGCCCGCAGCCTGCACCCGATGCTTGGCGCACACGCCCCCGTTACCAGGGTTACTAGACTCTGTGGGGGGGCCAGCGTCTTCCGGGTTGGGGAGCGCGTGGAGCCGAGGGGGAGGGTGGTGAGTACATTTCTTTTTATTTCTATATATACAGGCACTGTGTGGTGGGTTGTGTTAATGTTTGCCTCACTCCCTGATGAAAGTTACAAGTCTGTAACTGAAACGTTGGATCTTATGAAGCACCAATAAAGCAAGTATTCTTTTTTTGCAACAATTTAAAGTCTCTATGAGTGCCATGATTTTCTTTGGACATATACACTACTGTACATGAGCACCGTGGGCAAGTGAACTTTTATGCTGAGTGCCAGTTTTGCGTTGGATTTATCTATGTGCTGGATTTCCAATTGGAGCTGTTTCAGCACTTACTGAGCACCGCAGACTTTATTAACCTAGTGGACCCGGGTCTGACATCATTCAGCCGTGTTCCACTGTTTTTTCACGAACACTATACATTCTGTGGGCATCCTCTATACAGTTTAAACAGCATGTCTTCTCAAGAACCTCCTAGAGGCATCGCCCAAGCCACACTGCCAGTGGGGGAAACCTTTAGCTATAAAGACACAGAAGTTAATGCTATTTTGTTTGCTGATGACCCTGATGATGGTCTCAATCAGGATTTGAACATTGACATATACCATAAATGGCTGAAAATTGAAAGGAAATTTGTGGACTATAAGTACCATGGATTAACCCTTTCAAACTACTACCGGGATAAGATGATGAGGTGCATGGTGTTTGGGTTGGCTGCGAGATGCTTTGATCATGGCCAGTTATGGATGCAGACAGAGAAACGGGGTTGCAGTGGCAGAGCATCCAAAAATGGTGTTGCATAGGTCATAGAATCGCATGTGTACTCGCCCACTGCCACTCTTTCTTCTGCTGTCTTGGATTTGAGTAAACTGTTTTTCAAGCGCTTTTAATTTGTTCACAACTTGCTGTTGCGTTTTTTTAATTCCTCTGGATTCAAGCTTTTTAACGATATTGTGGTATATATGTGTCTTTAACTGTCCCAGAAATCTGGGCCATAATCCCCTCCTCGCCCCTTACGTTCAAGAGCTCGTACACATCGTCCTTTCGCCAGTGCGCCGTATCGAAGTCTAAAACAGGGCAACTTATAATGATGTCATCAGAAGCTGCCTGCTTTTTCCATCCAATAGGTTGCAAGGTGAAAAACCCGGGTTGAAAACAAACCCTTCTTTTTTCCTGGGTAGAAATCCTGGGTCGACCGGAAGTGCACCTTTCACATCACCACCAAATACCCGGGATTTTGCCGAGACCCGGGTTTTTTGTGAAAATCCCAGGTATTTGGTGGTGATGTGAAAGGGGTATCAGAGAAAATACCTATGCGCCAGCCTAAAGCTGAGACTGAATGTTGTTATGTGGTGGGTATTTCCCTGACCTGCCCTAGGGGCTGCTTTGGGACTCATTGTTCAGTGTGGACATTCTCCTGACATTCTGCTGTTTAGACTCTGCCATAATGATTAATTTACAGCTCATGAGCAGCTAGGATATAAGGACAGCCTCTAGCTAACTCTGCTGGTCATTCTGCCCTGTGTAGCACAGTCCTGCTGTTTCCTCCCTGTCCCTCTGTATACCAGCTGCCTTATGTGCTGTATGTATTTATGTTCATTGTATCTGCATTGAAGTGTTCCTTGTTTTCTAGCATCTAGCCTGCTTTGTTGTCTTGACTCCTGTTTGTATTTATGTACACTTGTATTTTTGTATTCAGTTTACCTTCCGCATCTATTGATGCATACTGTATGTTCAGCATCTTCTGTGTTTGGTAACCCCTGTTTTTTGTTTTATTGTTACCTTTTATCCCTGGTTGTTAGTGCCTAGCTACACTTGGGGCTGCCTTTCAGGCATCGTGACCTGCACAAGTCGATCTGCACCATCCTCCTAGTTAGATTCCACATCCCGGGAGTTGCAAAACAAAAGTTTCTACATTCAAGTAACAAACTCTGGAAATTTGCCTGAGGCTCTTTTCTATTGCTATGACTTGTATTGCTATAAAAAATAGCTTAGGAAGTTTTAAATTCACACTTGAGAAATAGCAGTGGTACCAATCCTGACAAACTCTCACAAAACACCATTTCCAAATTGTCTGCATTGTGATTAGTGTCCTTGAAAAATGAATGAGATGGCTTGAGAACAAAATTTGAGAGAATTCTTAAAACCGTGTGAACATGGTCAAAGCATTCTGTTGTTTGACTATTTCTGTTGAGGCAGATCTGGTAAACAAAATGTACTATAAGATCTAAATAGAATTTCACTTCATATATTATCAGTTCAGCAGCCATCTAGTTTTTTATTTGTGGCATATTCCTCTGGGGAGTGTGGGTTCCCTGTGCGAACAGCCCTATTTCGATAGGGCTCTTCGCTCGCCAGTTCTGAACTGGCTGGGACATGGATTGCTAATGCCTCGATGAGGCATAGCGATCGATAACTTTATTTCCTCACAACGAATTGGTAATGATGCAAACATTTTTTCTATAAACTATAGACTATCAAACACTGCATGAAAAGTGGACCATGTTGTGTTTGTATGTGCCAGATTACATGTCATTGCAGCATCATCTAAAACCAAAAGACCAAAAGTAACCACTGTGTAACTACAAGGAACAATCTTCAAGATTAAAGTGCTGGGGTCTGAATTTTATTGAGGAAAAGAGGGAGACTGAATTAAGAAAGTGAAAGATCTGATCTGTGGTTTTAATGAGAAGGGTGGGGGTCGTGTCTTTTTTAATATTGAGATGAAGTGTCTGATTTTGGTTTACTTTTTAATAAGTTGGCAGGAGTCTGGTGTTGGGTATAGTTTCGTTAAGGTTGGTGGTGATTAATTAGATCTCTCTCTCTCTTTCCTGCTGTGCCCATTTTAGGGACTTGATTTTGAGAATATGTTACTGAGAATACACGAGGAGATGTTTGCAGAGTAGCGCATGCTAGGACTAGCTGAGCAAACAAAGAGCGAGCGGAGTATACTGGATACTTATATTTCTGGCACTGAGGAAGCTGGGAAACCAGTTTACATGAAGTTCCTTATTTGCTTATTGGAGGTTATGCATATGTGTGTAGGAATAGTTCACTGAGGATGGGCAGGTGGAGTCAGGTGAGAGGTTCCATTCCAAATTGACTGCACTCCTGTCCTTTGTGGAGAGGAATGCTGGCACCAGTGGCACGATCACTAGATGAGAAGAGGAGTAATGAACACCAATAAATGGGATAGGCTGGCTTGGTACCAAGGTTTGTGACACATACAGCACATAGACGTGTGCCCATTTGTTCTCCATGTATTCTGAGTAACCATTACATGTGTTGTATTTCTTTGACCTGTGAAACAAGGGCTGCCTTCCCTGTGGCAGAAGTGCTGACTTCAGATCAAAGTACACAAATTAATCTGCATTTGGCATCTTTTTATGTTGGGACTTTTTCAAATGTTTAAAAGCAAGCTTAGTTACAAAAGATGAAATAGATTTTAGCTGGGTTCTAATCCATGCAGCAACACAGACTCTCAATCAAATTTACATCAAGCACTATTTAAAGAAAGTTCTCCTTGTTTGTGAAAGATACATATTGTGCAGCTCTGCATTGCATCTATCTGCTGCACATTTAATGAAATAATACTCATCAAACTCTCAAAACCGAAGTAAGCAAAAGGCACAAAACTAATTTCCCTTTACTTATTTATATACTACAGAATGCAAACAGGCTTGGTGAAATTAAAACTCAGCTATTATAAATGACATGTTTTTTCTTGTGAGTAATGAAACCAATGCAGAATTGAATGAGGCAATAGTCAGAAAATAGAAGAGATCAAAAACACATTATGGAGAACAGGACAAATAAAGATATAATAGATAATGACCCCGATGAAAAATGGGACATCAATTCCCCATTTTTACATATATTTTATAAAACATTCACACATACAAAAACTAAAGCACAGAAGAATGATAACGACAGCACTACAACAGCAGCTAATGTGCTGCACTTTTCAGCGGTTCTATCTGCTGCATCCATATCCTGCAGCAATCTCATTACGGAGCAGAATAAAAGCACGTGACACTAGGCCAACATTTAAAAACTGGTTCAGGACTACTAAAAAGGACATTTTAAATCATAGACTTCATCAAAGGTCAGGAGATTTTCTACAATGCATGTACATTTTTTGCAGGGAATTTATGTATTTATGATCTGTACAAAACCTAAAAAAGACTGAAAAAGGCCTCTTATCCATTATAAAAGTGGAAGAAAAGAAAAACTGTGGGTAAAAGTAAACAGATCAAATACTACCAGCCACCCACAGTAAGATCTACAATACAAGTGGCTCAAGAAAACTGTCCAAACTTGGAAACGAAGGTCCGGATTCACAGTTATGTAGTTTTCTTCTTACGTTGTTTTAAGAATTGAGTGTTACAGAAATGGTACGTAGATAGCGTAAATATGATACTATGCATGTGTAGTAGCTCAATTCTTAAAACAATGTACGCAAGACGAAAACTACGTAACTGTGAATCCGGACCACAGACTATTATCTAATGTAATACATGTAGCATTGACCATATGTGATTTATAATAAATGTGGTGATAGGAAAATATGATTGGCTTTTTAATGAAATAAAAAAAGATTTAAGCATCTGATTGTCCATTTTCTGAGGAAAGATTGGACTGAAGAGAAGATTGAGTGGTTATAGCATCTAAATAGATTTAAGGCAAAACTGTGTGGGTTGCATATGGAGGTAAAGGGGATTTGGATTTATCTGTTTACAACATCAGTTGAGTCTTATCTGCAATGGACCATTCTGTCCTGACCCAGATCCAGACTTTCACTAGCAATGTGTTTGGAGATCCGTCCTCTAAGTACTTGCGTGTGTCCTCACAAAGGGCTGGGTCCAGACTTAAGTAAGTGCTTTAAATTAGTTACTCCTGGGCTAAACCATGTTGATTGCAGGATGAGTCAAGTTAATTGTATTCTTTGAATGCAGGGATATATATTTGAATTGCTTACTGCACACAGATACTGACCAGCTTTTCTATCACCCTGTTATATAGACTTGGCATAGGAAACATCACGTCTCAACTCTAATACTGTTTGCAACAGATGTAATATGACTCCCCTGCGAGCAACATGGTTTAGCCCAGGAGTAACTAATTTCAAGCACTTACTTAAGTCTGGATCCAGCCCAATGGATGTGCATTTTCTGATCCTATCGCCCGTTTTGTGTAAATCTGGATCCAGTCCCTTTTGTTAGAAGAAAATGGGTTAGGGGTGTGTAATGTATTGGAGGTATATACCATTTTATGTAATAAAACAATGTAATTACACCAATAAATTTCCTGAAACATGGCTATGGCATCTCAAACCATAATTAATCCCAAAGTTAATGCATTTTACCATGTAAGTAGAAATAATTTATTGTTGCATATACTCCGTCTGTTCCTGTTTTAGGCTTGGGCTGGTGATAATGTTATGATACCAGTTCCAGCCAATGAGACCTCAATAAAGTGCTTAGTGCTCTGTATAATCCAGCCTAACATAAAAATGGTTGGGAGCACAATGGACCCGCATCCTGTTAACATTATGGGGTGGGGCTATATACACACCTATTATAGGGAATAATTTGAGCA
Organism: Limnodynastes dumerilii; assembly: GCA_011038615.1. Taxonomy (NCBI): domain Eukaryota; kingdom Metazoa; phylum Chordata; class Amphibia; order Anura; family Limnodynastidae; genus Limnodynastes; species Limnodynastes dumerilii. The sequence goes on along the minus strand of WWET01001077.1, from coordinate 181,888 downwards.
CAATTGAGGGATAAACAGCTTTATTATGGGACATAAGAAGTACATAACCACCGGACAGGACATGACATGGTTTTCAAATGTGTGCACATTCTTCTCAGGATAATTCTTCATCAAGACAATGCTGGAGGATGGATTTTATACAAAGACCAGTTTTCAGCAACCATTTGATTCCTGCAGCCCTAAAATGAAGAAGAAAAGATAAAGGGCTGGATCCAGAACAACATCCGTCGCCCATAATACGTCCGTCAGATGCCGAAAATAGCTCGTTTCGTTACGTAGATTGCGTATATGTGGTCTTAAATGTATTATGGGCGACGGCCGTTGTCCTGGATCCAGCCCAAAAATGAGAACAAGAGCACAGCTATTCTCTGCTTGTTACATCTAACAATCTCCTAGGTCCCAACACTTATTGCCCGATTCAACTGACCTTAAAGACGGGAATAAGTTCAAAGTGCGAACTGTCTCTATGAGGAGCAAGATAAAATCCCCAAAACAAATTTGTGAAGAAAAGCCCTGCGGCCAGACATTGCAGTCAATGAAATAATTTCACCCAAATTCTGCCCAATCTCTGTCCACAAATGAACATATCTGGGCAAAACTCCACCAATTTTCTAATTCACACGACCCCATGTATAGACCAAAAAACTGGACAGTCCCACCAAAATGGGTCAGTTGTGTATGCAACCACATTGGGCCTGATCCAGAAGATCACTCGCCGTCACTAGGGCGGCGGGCGTAAGCGTAAGATCGGCTTTTCAGCCGATCTGCGCATGCGCCGGGCAGATGTTGCCCGGCGTTGCTACGGCAACGCCTGATCCTGGATCGGGACTCGCCGTCACTAGGGCGGCGGGCGTAAGCGTAAGATCGGCTTTTCAGCCGATCTGCGCATGCGCCGGGCAGATGTTGCCCGGCGTTGCTACGGCAACGCCTGATCCTGGATCGGACGTCCGTAGCAGCGCCGTAGGGACGCTGGAGGGGACGTCCTCCAGCGTCCCTACGCTC
>WWET01001077.1:122838-155520 GCA_011038615.1 Limnodynastes dumerilii | reverse complement strand
ACGGACGTAGTTCAATAAACAGTAGCTACTGCGAATGTGTAGTAGCTATTGTACGTCATCTGCGTATCGCTTCGATACGTAGATTGCGTATATGCGGTCTAAAAGATACGCAGATTACATACAGTAGCTACTAAGCATGCGCAGTAGCTACTGTTTATTGAACTACGTCCGTTTATGGAAGACGGACGTAGTTCTGGATCCGGCCCATTATCATGCAGATACCTACTCACCCACACCCACTCCACCTATATGTTACACCTGTCAAGATAATCATGGCAGCGTGTAATTGTTTATATTCCTGCTCACTTTCTGTAGTTGCCTCCAGCTGGGCCTGTAATCAGTGCACACCTCAATCAGCCTGGAAGTCTGTCTGACAGCAGGAGCTGATTGGAGGCTGGGCCTTTAAGTAGCTGGTTTTCAGAGGCAAGAGCTGCTGGTATTAGCGTCTGTTACCCTACCTGTCTTGCTGTCTTAGTTCTTTGCTCTGTCAGTGCTAGTTAGTTTGATTCCTGAGTGCCCTTTCCTTGTTAACCCCTTGTTTTCCAGTGTTCTGCCTTCCTGCATTCCTCCTGCCTTCCTGGTGATTGTCCAGCTCCCTGTCTCCCCTTCTTGGAAAAGGGGGATAGGAGTATGACTAAAGCGCTGATCTGTGTATGTGTCAACAAGGTATATGGAATGTATATAACATACCACAAAATAAGTTACATGCAAATAGAATACATAGCGGCATATAGTAACCCAAAAAAAGATGAATGTCATAAAGTCCTTATTAGAAATGGTTCAGACTCTGTTGCAAAGGATCTTCAATTCACTCGAATTCAATGAATGGAAATAAATACACACTGTTCTGTGAGTGTGTGCTGTGTGTTTCTGTGAGTGTGTTCCCTAGATCGTCCACTGTCCGTCACAGTATTTGTCTGTCTGCTCACTGGGTCCCTCATCTGGTCTGGTCCTCTTACACACATGCATAGGAGCCGCTGGCAGGGGCTGTGACCTGCTGGGTGACCTGCAGCCAAGCCTAACCTCACCATCAGAGGCTCTAGTGAATACCAGGCCCCAGTTCGACTCCGCGCTCTGGTGAGTGGCTTCCTAACACTACACATGTATTTTGTACTAGTGGTGGAAATTAAGAATTGGCGGTGAGGACATTTAGAAGTGGTGGTATGGACATTTAGAAGTGGTGGTATGAAAATTTAGAAATAACAGAAGTGAATAAGGATTTATTGCTTTTCAATTAAATCAGTATGTGAAGTGACGGTATGGCCAACCCCTGTATACCCCCTCACTTTGTTTTGTACTAATATTCAGATTCATTTGTCATTCAGTCTCCAACCTATTTTATTAAATATACTCTCTGTCATTTGGTATCTCAGAACAGGGGGCCCAGTGGCACACACTCCGCACCAAAATCTATGTTAGTATGTATATGAGTGGGGGAGGCCTTAGGGAATGGGGTGGCCATGTACAAATCCTGCCCTCATAAGGCGCTTGTTGAGACCCCCTGTATTATAGGTATCAGAATAAAATAGCAGTACAGATTATATAAGTGGCCAGTTGCATGGAAGTAGGTGTGCATGAGTTCAAGAAATCAAGAAGAAAACATATGATGATCGAGATGTGTGAAGGAACACTGCCTATAAGTTCTTTCTTGGTGAACTTTTCTGGATCGAAGAGTGCCCCCCCCTTCCCCCCACAACAAGTTGTGCCCCTAGCCTTGTGCCTCAATGGAAAATCTGGCAGCAGTAATTAGTATTCAACATAAGGAAAAGTTGCATTTGAGGCAAAGGATGATGATAAAATCCTGGCTGCAACTCTGCACTCTGATTATAAACTGAGTCCATTCAGACTATAAAACAAAGTGGTGTGATAATGGAGTGAACAGAATTTCTGTCTAGGGTGTCATCACCTTTGTGTCCACCAGGCACCACTTTCACTTCCCGATATCTCTTCCTCAGCAGGTTGTGTTGGATGGGAAGCAGCCCCTTAAGTAACTGCTCATCAGTAGTGTCACTAGGTGGAAGTACTATGCAATAGTCCAGGAAATCATCTATAGACTGCAAGACATCAGGTCGTGCCCCAGCCAGGTACATCTCAGAACGGAAGACCTAGGTAAGTATACAGAAAATACATGAAGCAATAGAGAGAATTAGAAATCAACAATTGCAGTGTATATAATATACTAATATTGTCCATCTTCAGACAGATTTTATGCCTTGTTTAAACTTTTACTGGACACGTAAACATATTTTTTTTGTCATGTGTTTAAAAAAATGCAGATTTGCTTTAAGGACAAAGTGGAGTACAATCCAGACAATTGGAGATGGAGATAATCTCTAATAGCTGCCTATTTAAAGGATTAATACAAGTTCTATGTAGAAGCAATGGGCAATAATAATGTTCCCCCTTGGCACGGAACACAAAATAGATTTCAAATGGTTTATTCTATTTTTCCATTTGTTTTATGTTAATAATAGATACAAAGGGCCGGATCCAGACCTACGTTCCCTTTACATTTCAACGCGTAGCGTATTTACGCTTTCGTAATTGCTAGGCACTCCCCTCGGCCATACGTATTTTTGCCTTGTTACGCTTTCCAAACCCTACCTTAACTTTTCCAAGCGTAACTGCTGTCGGCCATAACGGCTACGCGTACTTACGTGCCTAAGCGCGCCCATACTGTACGATTTAAATGGCTCACCCCGCCTCCGAAGCGTAATTACGGGTGTCGTATGTCTGACACGCCCCTTCATCCGTAGTTACGCTGTTGATTGTAGGCTCATAAGTATGTTCAGAGTTTCGGGTCGTAACATCTGCCGCGCGCATGCGTAGAACATTCAAAACAGCGTATTTACGACTCTGGCTAGCGTAAATACACTAGCATTCATAGCTCTGTATCTGACCCAAAGATCTCATTACAAGACCCTCAAGACCAATGAATGGGAGTTAATGTAACAAGTTGGCTTTTCAGGTCTATATTTACACTGTACTCACTCTTTCAGCCATCATGCTGGATAAAGCCCTTCCCACATCATGGAAGGTGGTGGAGGCATCTTTAGGACCAAGGAGAAAGAAGAGGAACCTAATGGGCAGGTTGACCTCAAGGACCGAGTCAAGCGGAACTGCTTCTTTCAGACGTACAAAAGCAAGTGCTGGGGTCTCCAGGAATTCAGTACAGCCTACGGTGTTGAGTTGAAAATGAGATGATATGCAAAGTATTGAGGAAGGTGAAAAGTTATGGCAAGAAAAAGCATGAAATGAGAATGACATGGAAAATGAATGGCACCTAGAATATGGAAAGTAGTGAAAAGAGATGGAAAAGAGGTATTAAACATTAAGGAACTGAGACAAAGGACATATAAAACCACAGTAACATCAATTTTTTCCCAGAATCCTTTGGTAAAAATAAAATGAGTGCTTCATAGCTATTATTTTTAGTCATTATATTTTCTTATTTAACAATCAAGTACATGCATATTTTTATAATAATTATTATAGTAATAATTCTTTCCAAGTCTCAGAATATTGGAACTGAATAAGTTTGAGAGCTGAAAGGTTGATAGTATACTGATCCAGAGGGAATTTAGATATTCTACTTACCAACCAGAACCAAAGAGGCTTCTGCATTATCTGGAACACGATCTGCCAAGCTCCCTTTGAGGGGTGTCTGTTAGGTTTAAAAAGTGCATAATTTAAAATACACATGTAACTCACTTTAAGAAGAGACCTGGAATTATTAGGCATCATCCATATTTCACCATATTATTTTAAAGATGAGACACAGGTGCACTGGAAAACATATTCTTTACATACACTGATGAAGTATAACATTACAAGTTGGCACACACACATATACTTTCATACCAAGCAGTAGTACACTGCAATTACTAACAGACATGAGCCCATGCCTACCTAAATTCATAATATCTTTGAAGGTGGCATTAATAAGTGGCTATATGGATTTTAGCCTGGGAATCACTAAGCTGGACCATCTTCAACTGTGTGCCCAGAAGTTGGCTACATATACTAAATGGGATTTTGAGGTGTGCATATACAGATACATTTTCTATGTATACATGGCAAATTGTGAAGATGGAAATGAAAACCCAATTAAATTGATAGGAATCACCTAGGAACAAGACAGAAAGCTTCCAGTCAATTATGAATGCTAGCCCATTCCTGAAATTGTTTGCCACCCCTGTCCACTGGTAAAAGATACAACATTTACTGTAAGAGTAGAAAATCCACCATATTTTCTATTTAGTGTATTATTTTTCTTTACCCGGCCACTTACCTTTTCCTGAATTGTTTTCATCTCTACTTGCTCTATGAGAGGCTGTCCACTCTCAAGGTCTCCCTCATGATGACTGTGGGTACGAAAAAAGTTTGTTAGAACTTGTATATTCCTTGGTGTGTGCAATCCACTGATTGAAGAGACTAGGAATGGATTTTACACAACACATAAAAACAGGAATCATCCTTAAATAGGTTATGTTTAGATACTTGCAGCCTGCTAATCCAAACAAAGACATTTCTGGGACATATGCAAGGGCCTGGATGCTGAATATATTGCAGGGAGTTGAGAGTATGTGTGTCTTGAAGTGCACTTGTTAGAATTACTATTAGAGTTTCTGTGCGGTTGAAAGTAGTTGTGCATAAGTGCACTGGATGGAGTTGGGCATATGTGTACATATCGAAATGCCCTATATAGAGTGCAGATTAGCACTGGATAGAGTTGGTGTACATGCTTAAGTTCAAGGAATTGAGTTCAAAGTAGGCATAAGTGCAGTGGATGCAAGTTGAATTGCCGTAGATAGAGATAGAGAGATGTGTGCATGTTTAAGTGCCCCGAGTGCAAAGTGGGTGCGCAAGCTGAAGTTCACTGAATGGAGCTGTTAGTAGTTATGCATGTTGAAGTACCAAGAGTACCATGAATGGAGCTGTTAGTAGGTGTGCATGTTGAAGTACCACGAGTACCATGAATGGAGCTGTTAGTAGTTGTGCATGTTAAAGTACCATGAGTACCATGAATGGAGATGTTAGTAGGTGTGCATGTTGAAGAACCATGAATGGAGATGTTAGTAGGTGTGCATGTTGAAGTACCATGAATGGAGATGTTAGTAGGTGTGCATGTTGAAGTATCATTAATGGAGATGTTAGTAGGTGTGCATATTGAAGTACCATGAATGGAGATGTTATTAGGTGTGCATGTTGAAGTACGATGAATGGAGATTTTATTAGGTGTGTATGTTGAAGTACGATGAATGGAGATTTTATTAGGTGTGTATGTTGAAGTACCATTAATGGAGATGTTAGTAGGTGTGCATGTTGAAGTACCATGAATGGAGATGTTATTAGGTGTGCATGTTGAAGTACCATTAATGGAGATGTTAGTAGGTGTGCATGTTGAAGTACCATGAATGGAGATGTTATTAGGTGTGCATGTTGAAGTACGATGAATGGAGATGTTATTAGGTGTGCATGTTGAAGTACGATGAATGGAGATGTTATTAGGTGTGCATGCTGAAGTACCATTAATGGAGATGTTAGTAGGTGTGCATGTTGAAGTACCATGAATGGAGATGTTAGTAGGTGTGCATGTTGAAGTACCATCAATGGAGATGTTAGTAGGTGTGCATGTTGAAGTACCATGAATGGAGCTGTTAGTAGTTGTGCATGTTGAAGTACCATGAATGGAGCTGTTAGTAGGTGTGCATGTTGAAGTACCATGAATGGAGCTGATGCATGTTGAAGGAGAGTTGAGAGTACATGTACATATTTATTTTGGAAGGAGTTTAAGGTAGCCTTGCATGATGAAACAAACTGGATGGCATTGAAATTAAGGGTGAATGTTTGAATGTTCTGTTTAGAGTTGGGACCAGATACGCCTGTTTAAGTGCACTGGAGGGTGTTGATAGTAGCTGTGCATGTTGAAGGGCATTTGAAGGAGTTGAAAGTAGTTACCCATAAATGGAGTGGAAGGAGTTCCTAGTAACTGTGCACTGAATGGAACTAAGAGCAGGTGTTGAAGTTGAAATGCACTGAATAGAGCTGAGAGTGGACTTGACGGAGTGAAGTTTCTGCAACCTACTTGGAACTGTATGAAATCTTACTTGTGACGGAGAAGAAGTGTTCGCAATACTTCCTCCCTATGGTCAGCCTTTAGATGTTGGTCATAGATAAGTTGATCAATGACTTGGCAGCATATTCCAGGGAGAGTTTTTTCGGCAAGGTCAAGGAGTACTGTACCTGTAGATGGAGTATTGTTTATTAGTGGTGACATAAATCACCACAGTTGTTGACGTGGAAATTTAGAAGTTATTAGAAGTAAAAGAAGCAGTGGTATAGTATATCTCAACATATATGGGCCCAGCTCAACCACTGTGTGAATTAATATTCACCATTTTTTAGGGCCTTGGGCAGCTGCTGGAGACTGCGGAAAGTGAGGTAGGAGAGATGAGGTTTACTCCACTTCTTCTGATCATCCTGGAAATCTTCTTCAGTCTTCAACCAGTGGGCTACCTCCACCCAACACATTTCTTTATTGGGGTCCATGACTAACTCCTGTAACTCCACGTATGCCTTATAAAAAAACAGAAGTACAACAGTTATTGGAGCAAAGCAGATGAATCATTAATTCTTTGACGAATGATATTGCAAAAGAAGTCCTCTGCACATACTGATAGGACCTTAGCAAGGTTACCAGCTTTTAGTAAATTAATAAATCTGCATTCTTGTCAGTAAATATTAGTTCACAAGTGGTTTTCTCCACTGTGTGTAGCCAGGCTTTATTTAAAAAACGAGAGATAAAAAAGACAAACCAAGAAACAGTTAAATAAAAATTATAGAGCGACAAAAGGTTGTTCAGGTGGGCAGTGAAGAAGTTTAGATGAAGTGAAGGTAATGAGAAAAAGATGGGAGTTTTAGTGAGTTATTCAACATTGCCTGATAGAATTATGAGTTATTACATTGACCAACACAAGTCACATTAACTGTATCCATTTCTAAACACTAATAACACACTAATCATTACAAATTCATGGGCAAATATAAATAACAGGGAACAGTTTATAGAGAGTTTACTATATATACACTACACGCAGATCTTTTATATGTGTGTACAGACGATATATATAAATACAGTATAACCGTCCTTTACACAGATAAACTGTGTGTATATAAACACTTGTCATCTATATAGACTTAATGACAGTACACACTACACACACTCCAGCATTCCATTCATTGCTCCCTCACCCACCAAATCATCTTACCCATAAAACATTGACGGTCAGGAGGCAGAGGAAATGATGGCGGTAAATCCCTTGTAGAGTTTCCATTGAGCAAATGTAGATTATTGTTTGTAATATATATATTCCATTTGTCCTTTAATGCAGCAGTTCAGTGTTGGGGAGGAGGAAGGGGCCATGTAAGTGTGGAGATTTTCTGGCTAAACCTGAAAATCTGACTGTTTTTACACCAATAACATATATGATAATGCAGGTCTGAGGTTGAGAACAGGTTAACTGACTGCTATATGACAATATAATTTCTACTGAGGAAGCTACTGACCTAACAAGTAAAAGTTCATTGGGTCAGTGTCCTGTATGTACAAATGACATACTGGTATATATATATATATAATATATCTAATGGTAGAGGCTTCAATATTACACTAAACAGCTGGCAACGTAGGGGTTACAAGTATTAATAATGTTGCATGATGTCTTACCTACTATTTCTTTCAATATATATGAATTATTATTGGTCCTTATAACAAAAAAGTAATTTAATGGGGCAATGATAATAAAGAATGACCAGGTTAGTATCATTAATGGTTAACCTCAACTTTATATACTTAAAATATGTTGCATTTGTAGCTTACATTATCAAAGAGAGGGGATGAAAAGAGGTGAGTTTATTTTTTTGATTACATTGCTTTGAATGTATTTTACAACGTTCTCTTTTAGAGAAGTACATTGGAAAAGATCCAAAATAAACTCAGCTAAAAGGATAGGGGTGCAATCTGATCTCTGCCAGATAAGAGTTGTTGTAAATACCATTTCAGGATGCAAAATAAAAATGGCAGTAATGTGCTGCACAAACCAAGGAACAACTAGCTTCACTGCTCATCTCATTTTAAAAATACTCAGTAAACAACTCTATACTTAGAAAGGAACAATGCAATAGGCCAATGCAATTACTCCTATCCTTCTACAGGCTTTCCTAGTCTATTGACACTGACACTATCCCATGCAGTCCTCATCACATGTTAAATTGGGCCTGATCCATAACAACGCTTCGAAGCGAATTTACGCGTGGCGGAGACGTAAAATCACGTTTTTGTAAGTATTGTGCATGAGCACCATAGAAGATACGCTCAATAGCGTAGCGTAATTGTGAACGTATGGGCCATTCACGTATGTGTCACGTAAATACTTACGTGTGGGCGTGCCAAATTTACGTGCGTCTAAAATATGTCTGAAATACGTTATGTAGGTGGGGGTTTGTATTTAAAGTGTACAGTATGGGCGTGCTTAACTGCGTAAATTCATGTTGCCCATACGTACGTGTGCGTATGACTGCGGTTACGTTGACAAAAGTTAAGGTTGGGTTTGGAAAGCGGATTTTGACAAAATACGTACGTTCAATGGGTGTTACTAGGGGAGTGTATAGAATATACGCACACGAAAATACGCTACGCGAATAAACGTACGGCAAACGTAGTTCTGGATCTACCCCATTATGTTTAATGCAATTGCAAATGCTTGTATTTGCTTTATATGCTAAAAAGTACATTGCTTGACTATATACCCTGAGAATATTTAACTGTGACATTCAGTTCCCTGGTGCCCACAGAAGTCAGGCAGCTAGGTCTGGTTACTAACTGCAGGAGATGAGTGACTATGCAGAGAAATGTTTCATCTGTAAACACAAGCTGACATTGCTACACACACCCAACACCACGTGAAGGTAGACAGAGGGATCAGAAGATGAACAGGAAAAGTAAGCGGCTGTTAGCAAAGATCATTGAATTATGTACACTATAAATAACACTTAAAAGTCACTCAATCCAGAAACACTAAAAATGGGGAGGGCACAAAGTGCAGCCCCAGGTGAAATGAACTTTATAGTTGTTTCAAGACATCAACCATCATAATAACATAGATTCAAATTATATAATTATATTTTAATATTTAAAGTATATGCTTTCACTGACGGACTGAATGAATGAATGAATGAATGAATGAATGAATGAATGTGTGATGCAATTATTATTACTGTACCTCATCGACTCCACGATTGGATGGGATAAAGGCTGGAGCCAAAGATGGGAACTGTGAGGCAGGAGTTTCTTCTACAAGAGACACAGACATTTAAATGCATGATATGCTTGTATGATGGTTCTATACTGCGTTCAACAATTGCTTTACCAATGATAGTCCAACACTACACTATCCAGCATATAATGAGCATGCAAATTAATTTACTATTAGAATACTATAAATTAATATATACAAAATTTTAATGAAAGGTGAATAATAATAATAATAATAATAATAATAAAAAAATAAAAAAAAACAACCAACAATATTGTAAAACAGGATCCAGAGTTTGCAAATAACATGTTTAATTTCAGGAGAGTCAAATACATTTTTTTCTTATCATGCAGGGAGAATACTTTACTTTTCCTTATTGCACATTGTCACTACATTTGAACTGTTATTTAGACTTAGGTTAGAATAGATCATTTTTCAACAATTGCAACAGATAAAATTTGATTCTCCTTTAATTCAACATAGTTTTTGTCTTTGTAAAAATTTCCACCTGATTTTCTCGTCTTTGCAAACCCTGGATCTGGTCAGTAATGAGTAAGCCTTGGTTGGTCAGGTTACAACAGCAAAGTGCAATTAAGTGAGAGGCAGATGACAACACTCCAGATTCTACTTATATGATGTATGTTGGAGGTCACCTCTATAAAGGTGTAAAGATGACATCCTGTATAAAGCTGCGTGGAATTCAAGTATTATAGAAGTGCTTCTCAGCCTTTGGAAAGTCACTGCTTATACTAATACAGTGATGACATTTGGCAGATACTCTTAATGATTCTACAACTACAAATAGTGTTGTTCCTTTCCATTGAGATGAAGGTGAGATGTAAGGTGATGCCATATTTTGACAAATTATTTAGTAATTTCTCCTTGATGTCACATGCCATAAATTGGGAAATCGTGGTCAATTAAACTATTGGTTCTTAATTTAATGCTAAACTGGTAATGTTTACATCAATGCTGTAATTTTATATTTTTTTGTGTACAATTACAGAATGACCTGAAAAATTACCTAAAAATGAAATACGTTTAGGAATCATTCATTAATAATCCTATTAAGGTATTTCCTGACACATTATAAACATAAAGTATTTTATACCTTAATATGCCCAAAATATCAAGGTGCAGATGTATTTTATAATTAATATAGTAGTTTAAAAAAACATTGTAAAAGATACACCTCTCTCACCTGCCCAATGTTCTCAGAGGTGATGGGACGACAAGACAGGGTGACACTTCATGCCTTTTATGCTATGAAACCCCGTCTTCATTGGCCAATCACCTCCTCTCACAAAGTTGTCCCAATAACCAAGTTATGGTGTCAGTCATCCAGCCTTTGTTTACACTAAATTATTCAGCAATTCAACCGTGCTGACAGTAAACAATTAGAATGAAGTGGATAAGTTTAACTCTTCTACTGTCAAAATAGAAGATAAGACTTTTTGTCTTGTTGCTTTATTAGGGTAGTGCTTACAGAGATCTGCATTACAGAGGAGGCTGGTATGAAGTTATGTGTTCTTACCACTTATTTACTAAAGGACTGGAAAAATTAGGTTTGACAGATAGATATGAGATATGAAAAAAGTCATATTGAAGTATAAAACGTATCTGCACTGTTCATGTAGTACTCACAAACACTGCATAGTGACATGGGTTTAAGGAACTTTACTTATATCCATATTAAAAATCTTTCATTTTAGTACAGTAACCTACGGAATTTGCTATCCATAATTCTGCACATAGGAGAACAGGGAACTTCCACTACTTTCCTACATGCGGATGAAGGCTCCGTGCTCAGGACCTTACCTTAAGTATTCCACACACATCTCTATGGAACACTGAATTGTACTGAAGGGCTTAGCCAAACCCTTACTGAACAATTTAAATACCTATGCCCACCCGTGTGGAGACATGGGGCCTGATCCAGACCTACGCATGAGAGCGGAGCGTATTACAGCTTCAGCATAAAAACTTTCACTCCCATGACACTCCCCTTACCTTTACCTCCGTACGCCGGCTGAACCCTACCTTAACTTTTCCCGGCGTCGGTACGAATTTTCGTAGCGATGCGCTGATCGTACCGGACTAAGCACGCCCATACCGTACAACTTAAATGGCTCCCCCCGCCTACATTCTCTAACTCCAGCGTCCGTACTAACTTCATAATAAAAACACGCCCCGTAGTCGGAAAAAGTGCAGTGCATTTTTTCTGCCGAATTTACGCTTATGACCAGCGTACGATCGCTTGCCCCCTGCATAGTGCCTTGTCTTAGACTCTACCGCGTAATTCACCCATGAAACACCCCTCAGAGCCCTCATGATGCTCACTTGTAAGTCTTGTGTCACAAACTCCCATAAAGTAAGAGTGCACATGCACAAAAGTGAGACTATCAGTCACATGGTACTGTGTCATATTGGGGTAGATCCAGACCAACGTACGCGAGTGATTTTACGCTAGGTGCTAGCATAAAATTGCTGTTTAATAGTCACTGTGCATGCGTGCGGCAGATGTTACGCCACATAACTCAGAGCGTAAGGGCCAGTCACTTATCAGCAGCGTAACAACGTATGAAGGGCCGTGCCAGTCATACGCCACCTGTAATTACGCTTGGAAGGCGGGGTGAGGCATTTAAATTGTACAGTATGGGCGTGCTTAGCAGCGTAACTACGCGAGGGCTATACGTAAGTGAGCGGTTACGTTGTGTAACGTTAAGGTAGGGTTTGATAGACGTAAAACGGGCAAAGTATGTACATGCAAGGGGAGTGCCTAGGGGAGTGTTTAGAAGGTACGCTCGCGTAAATACGCCACGCTAGGAAATGTGTTAGAAGTGTAGATCTGGTTCTGGCCCATTGTGGCAGTTCAGCATTTTCACTCTCCCTGGTGTAAGTACTAACGATGGCACTTAAGCCAGCAGTGCCAGCAGAATGCTTTATTGGGGGGTGACTCACATCCCGTCATCTAGCGCTTGTGCGTTATGGTTGCCTGCCTCGCAAGTATAGGATGCGACTACTCTGCTCAGGCATTGTAACACAGCGTCTGGGATTCACACACGCCCCCTCCATGCAGAGGACAGTCGAGGCACTTTCAGCTGCTGGCAGAACCTCTGAGTGCTAAGCACCAGCAGCTGACAGCTTAGTGCTGTCGCTCCACCTGGCTGGCAGTGAGAGTCTACCACGAGGAGCGAGAGTGCTAAACTGACAAGTAAACTTGATATCTAAGGGGACGCCTCTTTGTCTCTCCCTTCTGGCACTTATGTACAAAGCCGTAGCTTGAAATTTTAGCGCCAGGGGCAAAATGGAAAAACGGCGCCCCCTGACCCTGAACTCCAAACCAATTTAACCTTAAATATTAACTTACTGGTGCCCCCCTTAAGCTTTGCAGCCTAGTCAGCCGCCCCTAGTGTCCCCCCTAGTTACTGCCCTGCCTATGTACGTGGCGATAGCTGGCGGGTTTTCCAAAAATGACAAATAACTGAGACTAGGGACACAGCTGCATATGTTTTGTGTATGCAAACAAATACAACAAACACATGCACAACTCAGAATCAACCTCCCCAAACACCACGATGCATTTACAAGTCAATGCCGCATACCCTGGGTTTGCCATCAATGCTGCAAAGCAGGTAAATGCAATCTGCAGTACTCTGCCAGGTATCGGCTATACCTATGTTTTTGGTGCAGACCACTTGCTCTAAAGCATGTAATTGAAGGAACCATTTAGCTGGTATCTCAGTAGCAGGATTTAAGGATTAAGATTTCTGCATCCCATGGACCAGTTAACATGGTCTCTATTATTATTAGTAGACTGTGGGAGACATCTAGAGCCTCTGGTGTAAAACCAAGCAAATATGGGGAGCATATTCATACACAGAATGTGCCTTGAATAGAAAAGAACCCATGGACCCAGTTCTGAGAGGCAGCATTGCCTATGCTTCTCATCACTTAGTGAAATCAGCACAGCTTACAGCAAAATAAATGGGGAAGGGACAGGGTGGAGGCACGTAGTATTGGCACAGTAAGGGCTTACTCACGCAAATTAACCCAATCCAGACCCAAACACAGACACAAGGAAGTACAGTCTATGGCAAATCATTTGCACCAGCCACAGGGCACATCTAGGTTCAGGGAGCTGCTCATGGCTGTCACTCCATAACCTATACTGGACTATTACATTTGCATTTACCCTTCCGACTGCAATGCTATAGGTATAGGACCTGCTTATGCATTGTGCTATGTGTTTGTTTTTATCTTTTTATTTATTTTTAAGCTAATTTAATTTATGATTATATTTTTACTACACTGGTCTTGTAAATGAAATGCTCGCACGAAGCATAACCACTATTTCTACCATACATAACAGTGTAGTGCCCTGCACTTGCATTTGGAATGCTAGGTAAAGGGAACATATATGGTAATGTAGCTGAATTGTGATTGGCTGTACTGTGACCATATGCACCCTGTCATATTTGCATAAGGATTAAGATCTGCAGCTGTGTTCACATCTGGATCACAACTAAAGGTCTGATTCAGAGATCTACATACACCTTTTTTTTAGGTGCAAGTGTTTTGCCCTTACTCTCATACTCCCTTATATATATAGCCCTTCAGACTTTAATAAGGTACATGGGGTTTTAGCAAATGCAGGATGCATTTGATTTTATGTTCCAGCCTGGATCAGGCCTAACGTGTTTACCAGAAAATGACCTTATATAGAAAGGGTATGCTCCTACCCAGAAAATGACCTTATATAGACCGGGTATGCTCCTACTCAGAAAATGACCTTATATAGACCGGGTATGCTCCTACTCAGTGTGCAGTGACCGCACATTCGCCCCTATCGCACTTCCAGTATGGATCTGTACCTTCTGGAACCAAATGTCTGTACTCCAGTGGGAGGGGGGAGGGGATATCCAAATTGTACAGTATGGGCATGTTAAGCCCCTATACATCCTATCCAGAATTCTGAGCCATCCCTATTTAAAGTGAGGACAGCTTTGACATTTTAATTTAAAGTCCAAGGATCATAAGTGCATGCATTCGAGGGGAATGTATCCTCCTCTTGCCCACATGGAAGTCTGGTTCCGATCCCATGTTCTGAAACCACCTTATCATATAAAATGACATTTAATACCAGGTTTTTCAGCCCGGGTTATTGCCAGGGCACACATCAGCCCAGCTCCTCAGACCCCGTTCACAGTGCTGCTTAGACCTGGGAAATTCCCGGGTCACACCCGTTCACACTGACAAGTCTGACCCGGGACTCGTTATCAGCAGCAGGGTTGACAAACCCGGGTCACACCGTTCACATTGGCAGCTATCCGGGTCGGACTCGGGAATAACCCTCCAAATATCCCGGGTCTAATTCCCCGATAGACCCGGGTAGCAGCAGGTGCACCCGTTCACATTGAGCCATGACCCGGGTCGTCAGGGCTTGCCCCGGGAATATCCCAGGTTTTTGGCATAGTGTGAACGGGGTATAAATGTGATCTCAGTTCTAAAGGGCCATGTTTTCTGCAAAATGACCTTCATGCAATTGTTTTTACAGCCCGGTGGCATCTAGTATAGTATAATGTCCTCTGCAAGCAACCTTATGGATACACAATAATGTTGTATATCATAGTGCAATAAAATATATATATTTATATATATATAAACCAACCGCATTGTGATAGAACTGGGTAAAAGTGAGTGGAGAGAGGAAGGAAGGAGGGGGCTTGGTGGTGAGTTAGGAAAAGCACCAACATCTAAATGACTTTAATATTGTTATGGTGATGATATTTTTGTTATTGGTAAAGCACATTCCACCCCTGAAAAGCTGAAGAATCTGTAGGAGCTGTGTTCTGACTCCAGGATGACCTTTCCTGAGCTCCTGTTAAACTTTATAGCAGGGGAATGTACTGCAATTTTGGCAAAGTGTTTATGAGGTGGTGTTAGAGGCGGAGCCAAATAGTGAAGAGAGGAAAGGGAGAGAGTCTGGGACATGCAGTTTCTGAAGGGACTCCTACATTCAGTCCTGCAGTCTTAGCACTACCTGTGTACCTGGATGGTATCTGGAAACTGCAGCTGAGTAATAAACCTGTAAACCCACAGTATAAATGGGAAGTAATTACATTATAGGTATGCGGCATATTTATTTAATTGATGCCTGACATTACATTGCTGGCAAGGCAAGAGGAATAAACTACAAAAAATAAGCAAGGTGTTTTATATCTTGTGTTGACAATTGCAGTACTTTTCATTCTGGACACCACTTCAGTTAAGTACTTCTAAACAAATAAGCATCATGATTAACATTTGTATGTGTGTTCCCTAGATCTGGAATACACCAGTACAATAGTTGTATCGTTGTATGTCATACCTGTCATCTGGACCCCCTTAACAGCATATATTATATAGGTGTCCATGGCTGAGCCCCTGATGAGGGGATTGGGAAATGGCTAAATAAGTGATTAGTTCACCTGGTCTCTATTCTGGGTTTTCATTACACTTGACCTGTAAACTGCTTCTGAGGACAGGTTATAAAATCACTAGATTATAGTGTAAGTAGAAGTACTCTGTGTAAACATGCTTTGTGTATACATATACAGTATAGAAGCTGGAAAACATGTTGGATGCAGTGTATACTCTAAGTACAATTGACCTGATAACCTGACTGACTGGATTTTCCCTTAGGCACTCCCAAAACGCAAAAGAAAAATAACCAGGACAAATATGTCTGATACTTCTAGGATAAAAAAAAATGTCCACTATGTTCTGTTAAATACTGTTATCAATAGATATTGACATTATCTGTGTATTTAAAATATTGCTTTGATCTACAACACTTTTGTAGGATTGTATATAACACAAAAACATTTGTGAAAATTCTGAAAATAAAGGTCATGAGACTATTTTTTTAAGTGTTCCCTTAGGCTTTAAGCATGGTAAAATAATCCCTTGTCTGCTATAAATATTTATACTCTTTTTGCATATATTTATTTTGCACTTGTTTCCTTAGAGAGAAGTTTCCAATAATTTGGTGTAATGCAGGACCCTCAGTTTCATTTTTCCGGAACAAATACTATTGGATGGTCTGAGTGTAACTAGGAGAGATCTAGGGCTAATTTAGTGATTGCAGCTAAACCTGAACATTATGTGGCTGATATAAAGGTGTATGCAAATCTGCAGCATCCTGTACACAACATGGGCACCCTGTGTGCCATCCATTGGTGCACAAAGTGGCAGCTTTGGATGTCATGTCTAAGTAGTGTACATGTACAGAGCAGCCATGCTTAATGCAGCTACATTATATATATATATTGGGTAAGTGTAGGGTAGTACACTGTAATGTATACTGGGAATGGAGGCTATGATTAGTGTAAGTCTTTAGTCACAATGCAAACACACTAAAACTACATTCAAGGATATATTTAGCTGCGAGTGAGTATTACTTGTGTCTCACAGAGGTCATGAGTTTGATTCCCGGACTAGGCCTTATCTAATGTGGAGTTTGTATGTTCTCCCCATGTCTGCACGAGTTTCCTCCAGGTGCTCTGGTTTCCTGCCACATGCCAAAAACATGCTGGTAGGTTAATTGGCTTCTGAATAAATGAACCCTATTGTTTTTTTGTGTGTGTTAGGGACCTTTGTATGTAGCTCCAATGGGACAGGGACTGATGTGAATGTGTAATATTCTCTTTAAAGTGCTATGTAATCTGATAGCGCTATATAAACACCTGTTAATAAATAAATAAAAATTAATAATAAGCTGTAATAATTATTTTATAACCACAAAATGTTGAAGCAGTAATTCCATAACCTTTGCATTGCATTTGAAGTATGACGTGCTAAAACAACGGCTGTGGAGTGTCAGTTCCCTGGACTTAGACATGAAGGACTGGATTCACAGATACGATTTTGCTATCTTTTTGCGTGCGTATTTTTAGGATCGGAGTAACTGCGCATGTGTAGTAACTTTATCCACGCATGTTACTTCGGATTTTAGGAACGGATTTGTGAATCGCACTTAGTGACATACGTAAGGAGGGGCATTGTTTTCTTCTGTATGTGCAAAGTTACGTGAAAGTGTGCGGTGGGAGGTATTTAAATTTAATGTACGCACCTACGTAAATGCACACATAGAGTTAAGGTTGCCCTATGGAAGCGTAAGTCACTGAAAAGCCGTCCATGCGAGAGGCGTATCATGGGTGTTGCCTCGCCATGTACGTGCGTATATTTGCGTACTTATTACACACGTTTATTACAGCGCCGCTGGTCTGGAGTCAGACTGCGGCTGGATGTTAAAATAAGGTCTAGGCTGTAGCTCCCCTCTCCCCTTTAAAGTTTACTTACCTTTCAGATCATCCAGCGAGCGGGACTGCGGTAAGAATATGAAGTCCCGCGGTGGCTGAGACTGGGATATGAAGTCCCGCGGTCACAGGCTGTAACAGCAGGACTTCATTTCCCATCTCAGCCACCGCAGGACGTCATATTCTGACCGCGGTCTCACTCGCTGGATGATCTGAAAGGTAAGAAAACTTTAAAGGGGAGAGGGGAGCTTTCCCCATGTACAAGATGCACTTTGGGACCCCAAAATTAAGGTGCGTCTTATACATGGGTGCGTCTTGTACATGGGGAAATACGGTACTTAAGTTTGGATCCAGCCCAATGCTTGTTTTCCATTCATTATGTAAGGTCAGGTGAAGTTTGTTCGTGCAATAGGGGTTGTTTCCCCTCATACGCATTATACTGATTATAAAGCTGAGGTCCAGATCCTGGATTATCGGCTAGATTTACTAACTACGGGAAAGGAAAAGTGCAGATTTTGCCTATAGCAACCAATGAGATTTTAGCTCTCACTTTCCTATTATATATTAGGGAATGTAAGCTAGAATATGATTGGTTACTGTGGCCAAAATCTCTACTTTCCCTTTTACGCAGATTATAATATATTTAATATAGCCCTATGTCTTTGGTAATTTTTCTGATAACCACAGGTAAGTAAGACTTTTGCTGTCAGGGAGTTCTGTAGACAGAAAGAACTATATCCTGATAGATAGAACTATATGATGGAACCCTATTTATTTTATTAGGTATTTGTTCGATTTTTCACTATAGTACTTTAGGGACTTCAAATATTTGTTTTGAGCCCACTTATTTAGATGCCCTTTTCCATGTATAAATTCATCAGTCACTTCAATAATTTTTCACTGCTATAGTTTGTTATTTTTTATCATTAAATTATCACTTTTAGTACTTTTAGTGACCGGCAACTCTTATTATCATCAGAATTATATTCCCCGATAGAGAAATATGAATACCTAGACTAGGTCATAAATTCTTATAATATCTGAATCATTTTTAATTAGTCGGATTCCTTAATGGATGATAGAAGTGTAAAATTCTCAGGGAGGTTTGACTGTGAGCAGCCACTAATATGAGTTGGGATAAACATTGTACAGCTGATCATACAATGGGCTGTCTTCATGAGGTGCAAATGGGTATTAATGGTTGTTTACTATTTACCATTGTTCAAGGTAAAAAGAAGGAATGCATGACAATGGGGTAGCCTGAGACAATTTAAACACCAAGGTGTCACAGGCTTAAAGCAGTTTTCTGGTTAGGGAAGAAGGGGTTAAAAAGGTTATTTTGATCTTTTGGTTATGAGTGGCAATTAGAAGGGATAAAGGGGAAGGGGTTAGGGTAGCAGAGGGGTGATATGGTTAGGCAGGGATGGCTTAGGCCTCTTTTTCAGCGTTCTTTTTCTTGTTTTTTGTTTTCTCTGTGTGTTCCAGTAGGCGGAAAGCATGGCACAGCAATGGAATGATGTGTTAGCCGCAGAGTTATCAGGCTGCATTTTTGTTCTGCTTGATGCGAGTGCGTCCTCAATATCGTCCGTAGTAATGGTTGCGACTTTGTATTTATATGATGTGGGTGACAGGTTATATACCTCTCATGCTTTTCCTGCAGTGTTATTTGTTTTGCCCCTTACTGGGGTTATATTTTGCGTTAATATGGGTGTATTTAGTGCTGTGGTTGACCAGCTCGTGTCTTCTTAGCCCCTTCTTAAAGATTGGCATTGTTGTGATTGATGGTTATTGTGACCTTATTGTTTTGACTTTAAATATTGTCCGAGTAATTACTTCCAGCTTTGAGTGCTCGTCAGAGGTTAAAAAAGTTGACCTAAGCTGTAGTGTTAACCGCTAGGTAGATTAATCTAAGACAAGGCATCTCATGGTCTAAATAGCACTTGACAAATAAACCCTAAACTGGTTCTAACAGTGTTTATCCAGGTCTGTCCCTTTGGGCAAAATTCAATGTACGACTATGCCTGTAAATGTAATATTATAATCAGGAAATTAAAATAGTATTAAGGGACAGGTCTGCAGGTAAAAAATAAAGCCAATAATGGCATTCATTCTTTATTCCCCAGTACAGAATAAATTGCAGAAGTATCCTCCTGCCACCAGTAGTAACTTCTGACAGCAACTAGATTTACCAAGGATGGTTTCAGAAAACATAGCAGCAGCACTGCAGCAATACCTGTACTGGTCACAGGACTGCAATGACACATTAATACCATTAAATGTTGTATTCACATGATGTGGCAAGTGGAGCATTCAGAGCATTTATGATTTTTCTATGTTTCCTTTCCTTAAAGTGTTCTAGAACAGGAATTGTCAACCTGTGGTTTATGTATATTAACAATTCCAGTTGGCAGAGGGTGTATTTAATAAAATATGCTTGGGACTGACACATCATCCCTAAATAAAATGATAGGTCATCCGCTTTTTTTCAAGTTAGAATTCTCAGATTATTCTGTAAGTCCATAGAAAGCCGCTTATACCATGGAAATAAGACAGAATATCTGAATCCACCTACTTCTGTTCTCATGATATCGTCCTGCCTGCCCTCCGTCTTCCATCTGCCTCCTCCTTTCCAGATTATATGATCCGCGGATCCCCCAATATGTTGACCGTCTGAAAAACAGACTCGCAGGAGGAGAGCAGAAGATTGTAGTACCTCTTTTTAAAATCCCCAAATATATCTTTCCCATTTAATTGAAAAGACAGAGCACTGATGCTATGGTTCCAATACTTTTTAAGAAGCATAAAATGATCAATATTCATCAATTCTATGGTTTTTCGGGATTTTGCCCATTATGTTAAAGGGTGATTAGATAAAGGGTTTTCCCATAGCAAGGTAGTGAATCGCACATTTTCTATATCCAATTATCCATGCAAAGCATCTTTCACTACATTATGCTATTGGCTCTCCCCAAAACTACACAAGACAGATTAAGAAAGGAGAAGCTTCTTCTGGGCATGCAATGAAAAACAAGTTGTGTCCATGTTCTCTTTAATGTACATTCATATTTTGTGGATATGATGGAAATCCCAATTGATTTCCAAATAACTTGTTAAGTTGTGCTTATTGGCTAGTGTCTACATCTTGTCAAGTTGGTCAACTACAATAGATACCAATACAACTGCCCAGGGATGGGTGACTTAAATGTCCAGACAAACACAATTTTAAGCCTATGGAAATATTTAAGTGGAGTTAGAGTTAGAAGCAACAACATTAAAAAAGGAGCAAACCATGTTGCATATCAATTATTAGACCATGTGTAAGCTTTTTCATGGCTATTAGATCATTTTGTCTGGAGTTGCGAAAATCGTAAAAAGCTCGTACACAGCTTAACTCTGAATTAGCCTCATTGTATCGGGAGCAAGGAGATTAGAGAGACAGTCTAAGCATGGCAGACATCCATGGTGCTCAGATTAGAGCAATATGGTCACAACAGGCCCACGCTGCTTCCAGACTGGGGAGACATGGTGTCCAAGGCTAGCAGATATGCTTTCTAATGATGCATGGCATCCAGGGAAACAGGCATGCTTTCACAAAAGGGTGACATGGTGTTCATTCAAACTCACCTAAATAATTGGTAAACTTTGGACCTCTTCTTCTTCACCTGATGACTTTGGCCTACACAAAGCAAAGACTAACTTCCATATGAAGCTATCATAGTGCTTCTAAACAAAGCCATCAATTACAAAGATGTAACATTACTACCAGCAGGAGAATCATAAGGGCTCCTTCAAGTATCAAACACTGTGGACCGGATCCAGACTACTGACCTGCTATGTTGAGAGCTCCCATACTGGATTTAGGCCTTTCCCCCCTCTTGTTTTGTGTTCCATCCTAGATCCCTTAAAATAAGGATGACTGAGAACTCTGGATAGTGCTGCATTGGCAGAGGGCATACCTATACTGTACACTGTGCATCCCTCTCATTAGCGATTGCACCTGACCGGCCATCGGAAACCTGTCGGAATTTCTAAAGGTACGGATGTCTGCATCATGCGGATCTGGATCTATACGGAAATTGTTCTGTATGTGCAATCACAAAAAGCAGGTGTTTTCCAAACCTAAATGCAAGATTGCCCCCTTTTTGGAAGTCTGGATCTGGTCCTGTTCGTCAAGGCCTACTCTGAACACGGATATGTAAAAACCACATAATGATTTGTACCATATGATCTATTTCTGACTATTTATTTTTTTCTCATACTTTTGATTCTGCCTAAGAAATGTATACAGAATGCAATCAGATTATTAACTTTTATTGAGTTTATCGATTGTCTTGTTATTGTTTTTCTGCTTCATGAAATGGCTGCCTCTACTATATGTCTATTATATGACTTTAAGAATGGAGCGTTCCCAGGATGTGAATTCTAGATGTTGGTTTTGTTTCTCCATTGTCTTAGTTCGTTGACTAAATATTATAGTCTATAAAAAGTTCCTCATAAACGGCAAGATTTTTAATATTCATTATTTATAATCTGGTTGAACTAGATAAATATCTCTTGTCCCCCTTTATTGGACTCTTGTGACAATATGTGTTTTCTCATATTTTTGCCATGATTTATTATTGTTTGGTACGTATGTCATGCTAGATAGCTGTTGCTTACCTTCATCTCCACCTATGGTTGAATTTGGGTCTTCATAACTTCCAATATCCAGGGCTCCTTCCAAATCTTTATCATAGTTTAACTTTAAAAAAAAAAATGGCATGAAATAAAAGTGTTAGATTTATAATTCTATTTTAAATTACACTCTGATAATATATATATATTAAACAAGAACTAACTAAAGGAATTATAGTCATGGTTCATTTTGCATTTAATATACTGGCTACATTTATTTGCACAATAAAGTCTGAGATTCACTCACAGATTCTTTCGATGTCATTTTGTTTCAAACTGGTTATTTCCCTGACTGTTCCAGCGCAGAACGAAGGGTGAACATAACACAATGGCCAACACCTGTACATAGAGAAGAATGGAATTATACGCTCAAAAAAGAAGCACAAGTCATTTGATCAGCACAAAGTGTTGGTAAACACACTTCTATACTATATACTGTCTGTTAATCACACCTTTGTCACATGTATCAATCATATTTTCTTTTAAAATTTTATTCTTGTTTTAAAATGATCAGCACTTCAAGATTTGTGGAAAATAAACTTTCAATGTGTCTGAAAAAATCTTACATTTTTATTATCTTTAATGATAAAAATAAAAATGTATCCACATTTTTTTTAATACCATTAATGTATGTTTACTTATTTGTGTATTGTTCTGCAACATGTATCAAAGGTACTAGTTTGAGTACTTGATTTCAGTACCAACTTTATACTGGCAACAAAACAATCATTTTAAGAGCTCTGTTGACACCTCTGTAAATTAATGTGAAAAATATTGGCCATAAAGCTTAAAGTTAAATACTGACCATTGCTTCACATAATTACTGCACCCTCTATATTCTGTGCGTGGAAAATAATAGTGTAAAAAATAACTTTATTGTGTGTTGAATACATTAGTAGTTTTCTATTAGAATAGGTTTTTCACAGTTTTTTTTTTTACATGCTAAACTTTTGCTATATATTTCACATATATGTTCATCAAAAAATTCATAAAAGAATGTAATAAAGGAACTGCACATTCCAATAAGCTTTAACTTTTAACAAGTTCATTTATAGCTTTCCCTCTGTTCTATTTGACCTGTATTTTCTGTATACTGTTACAGAGCACAGAAGTATGAAGGCAGTTATGTGTGATATTGAATCTCTCTTTCCCAGACCTCCCCTGCTTTTCTTGATAAGACATTGCAGATACAGGGAACTCCCTGCTATGCGAGGGAATCCCCACCACACCCAGTGTTAGCAATGACAAAAACAATCTCCACCAATCAGCTTTCTCCTTCACCTTCAGTTATATGACTGCATTCTCAGCATGTATTTAAAAAACACTTAAAATAACATTCTGCCGCAATATGTCAACTTTAAGCACCACAACTCATCACAGTCATTCTTCTGGTAAACAGCACATGTTCAGTTATACATACACATGGATTAGTATCACTTCAAATGATTAGACTAACATCATGGTTAATTTTAAAAAGGGTTTAAAAAAAAAGGTTGGTGAACACTAAGTTTATAGAATTTGAATTTAAGAGTATGTTTAAGTTTTGGCAACACTGATTAAGACAACAAAAGATAGACAAGAAAACATAACCAAAGCCAGATAAAAGTGTCATGTAAAATCTAAATAGACAAGTAAGGTTAAAGTAAGAACTTGGTTAAATTAAGATATATTGATTCTGTGTGGTCATCAGAAATTCCATTAAAAAGGTGGACAGGCCAAGACAACAACACATGAAGTAATCCAATTAGTAAGTGAAGTCATTTTAACCAAAAGACACTGACTGGGGTTCCCAAAATAGTGAAAGATAGTAGTATATGGTGGCCAATGACCACAATCAGAATATGCAAATGAGTGTTTAGTAGGTTAAATAATATGACCATCTGATTTATGTGGCAAATTTATGGATTTTGCAAATGGCAGTGGTCAAAATTTTTCAGTTCTTGCACACAATTTGCTTGGCCATCGATCCTAGCTGCTATCACCCTGCCGCAGAACCTGTGTGCAAAGCTGACACGCTGAACTTAGCAATGACTGTGCACATTAAGAAAGTGCGCAGTTGGGTGGAGAGGAGTTGGGTGGAGAAAGGTGACCAATGTGCAACAGATGCATCTTTTGAATTAGAGCGGCAAAATCTCTCTCTGATAAATTCCCCTTTACATTAGATATAAAAACATAATTCACTTTTGCAAAGGTTTGTAAAATAATACACCTGGAGCGATGATGACTAAGTGAATAACAAATGTAACTACCAGATTACTAATGAATATTTGGTCAATTTAAGGGATCCATTTTGCATGTATATCTAATGTAGTATTTGTTTTATGCATTGTGCTTTGTCTTAAATTTTAATAGATTGCATCAGGCATTCGTGTCCAAGGAGATAATGCTTTAAAATAATTTGGGATGCACCCATCACCCACAAGCATATATCTATCATGCATGACTGATTCCTATACAGTACAGAACCTATGCAGTGTACTCTAATACTAGGTGAGATGTTCTTTTTATATCTGCATGCTCCCTGACTTTTATCACCCCACCCAGATAGATGCCTATTATGTTTTGTCAAATATCATCACAAAACAACAAAGCCATAAATATGCCTGTGATGTTTCAGTACCATAAATACGCAAATGCTTACTCCAACTCAGGTTAGGAAAAATCTCACAAAGAAATCATCTCCAAATCGCAAACTAAATTCTTCTACTTTCTTCACTTATATAGCATAAATATAACAAAAAGCAACATGGATACAAATTGTTCTGTACAAATATAATAGTTAATTGCATGTTCAAGATATTTTTTTATATCCATAAATCTACTAACTAACTAGTAACCAGTTATTTTAGATATTATACAAGATAAATGCTATATCTACATATTTTGTATGTTAGGAGCATCTACATTTCTACCCCTTGATTTCATTATGTCACCATCCCCCTTTGGAACCTACCTGGATGAGGAATAAGCCTTTGTTAGGGTCCCGCTTTGGAGCTCGCTCTCCTGGGACCAACTGTTTCTTCCAAAACCCTGAGTCACCAAAGTCACTTATCCTCCTCCCTTTGCCAAAAGAGCCTTATCTCT
The DNA here is from genome assembly GCA_011038615.1 of Limnodynastes dumerilii. Classification (NCBI taxonomy): domain Eukaryota; kingdom Metazoa; phylum Chordata; class Amphibia; order Anura; family Limnodynastidae; genus Limnodynastes; species Limnodynastes dumerilii. Next base: position 130,145 of record WWET01001077.1, on the reverse strand, counting down.
CTATACACACAGTTCCCTAAACCTCCACCTCTCCGCCCCTCTTCCTCTGTACCCTATTCCCCCTATGCAGGCAGCTTACCATTATTATATACCGCCCCATTTAACAGGTCAACCTTTAAATGGATCATTTCCATGGAAGTGAGTAATTTGGAAGGGAGTTAATAGAGGTAGTGGGATGTCTGACAACTCACTGAATAATATCACACTCGTAAAAATGAGCAAGTAAACGAAAGATTCCTTTATCTATGTCATTACCTTTGTGTTTCCTCTAAAGTGCAGATATGTAGACATGTCTCCACTTCCCAATTCCACTCTTTTCATTGCTGCAGAGAAGAAGAAATAAAGTTTATTCTCTGATAACTTATGTGGCTGCTCTAACCCCCTGCAAGATTATTTAACATTCTGTTTCTCTGTTTTGTCCCCCCTTTTCTGTCTTCTAAATACTCATTATCCCCCATTATCTGCACCTTGCTGTGCCTCGTGTATACACCATCTTCATAAACCTGCAGTGAAACAGGACTGAGCCTTGAACATTTAGGATCTGTTTCTAGTAAAATAACCCATGAATTATAGATCAGTGCATTGTTTGTGATCATCGGTGTGAATCTTCCTCACAGAGGCAACTACTAAAATTAGTTGGAGCACCATAACTTTACAGATAATCTCACAAGCTTCTTTGAATGATACTTTACGTAACCTATATTATGCTGCATATATTCTTTTTTACTAAGAATATTAAGATTTTAACATATAGGATCCTGATCTCTGATGCTGCTGCACTAGTATCTTTGAGCACTGTGACAGTGGAATTCTGATGCTAGATGTCTGCAGCATCCTAAATCCTGTGTGTGTGTGTGTGTGTGTGGGGTTCCCACAACCCCTTGTAAGCATCTCGCTGCTGCAGATGCATTCTGGAAGCTTTATGTGTGCCTTTGTCCTTTCATAACATGGTACCTGAGAGCCATAGTAACATCATAGTAAGAGCTGAACATACGCCCGATGGTGTAGTGTGTCTCTCAATTCCTTCGCACTGTGCCCAGGAAATACACAAGCAATTACCGCAATCCAGACCAAACGCAATTCACTCATGACCTCAGTACTGTGAGAAACAAGTGCTACTTACTAAGCCACCATGCTGCCCTAAAGATGCACACAGACTAGGGTTCATTTTTAGTCCGTAACCAAGTAACCTACTAGCAGGTTACTTGTAGTATGGTAGGAAACCTAAGCAGACACGGGGAGAGTGTACAAACGCCACAAAGATAAGGCCTTGAACTCAAGATTCAAACTCATAACCTCAGTACAGCAGAAGTGCTACCACCTGAGCCACTGAGCTTCCCAATATATTAGTATAATAAGGACAGAGGGATGGATTCAGAGTTAACAATGTCAGCTGAATTCCGCAAGCAGCTCGCAGAATTCAGCTTATTTTCTGGCCGCAGTAGATGTTAAAGTACGGATACCTAGGTATACAGAACTTAGCTCCGTACGCCTTGAGATCTGTCCGTCAGGGTGGCGCAGCTCCTCAGCTTGCCTGAATTCTGGAAGGTTGGAGGTTGGGAAGAATTAAGATGTTACAGTGTGGGCGAGTTTTAGTGCTTCCGTGTGTATCAGTTGTTGTACGGACTGCTGCTTTGCACAGGGGAGTGACAGGAGGTCTGAATCCATCCCAGAGTCACACCCTCCAACATGACCCATTCCATTAGGTACAAAATACTCTGCTCCTCAGTTTTCAACTGTCAGTTACTATGGTAACCACCTTTGTTGAAGGGGCAAATCATTTTTTAAATATCAGTTAATTAAGTTAAACCAAGGGAGTGACAGTTGGAAGCTCAGGAGCGGATTACATTGTACCTAATGGAAGGGGTCATGTTGGACGGTCTGCAGAGTGTAACTAGAAATGTTAACACCAGGGACAAGAAGAACATATAATGCCCCTTAGTCCTCAAGTGTTACCTAATAAACATATATTAAGTACCTTTATCTTTCCCCCCCTCACACACCCCTAGTGATGGCCATGTATAAGAATCATTGACAGGTATGACATCAGTCCAACATGGATACAAAAAAAAGTTTCCTAACCCCTGTAACACAGCCTGACTGGATTAACGCTGTATGTATGGAGCAGCACTTACTACCTTTGTGCATGGTTACAATTAGCTGTTGTTTTGCATAGACACTCACCAGCATCCTCTAGTGTCTGTCTATCTTCCATTTCCAAGTATAGTGTCAGTTCTTCAGACCAGTTACCAATCACTCTCCATTGCCTGAAATATACAGTAATATGTATCCAAGCTAATATATACTGTCATAGTTTCACAGGTTACCTGGCCATGAATGTAAAATATGGAGTTACATTTTCATTGTATATGGTATATAGATAAACTGATTTCGATTCATTTAGTTAATAAATGGACATTCTCTTTTATACACTGCTAGTCACAGGGGACTGTGGTCAGGAAATCATTTTTATGGTAAACTCTTAATCAGAAATAGTGGAAAGCATTGTAATGCTGAGATGTCTAGAGAAATGATATTTACATGAACTGATGCGTATGAGAATGTAATTCTCCTATAACTGGTTACAGAGAATTTTTCCCATTAGACTACAACAGAAGGCTAGGCCATGTATCTTTTAGCCTAAATAATAAATTGATCTCTTTTAATAGTTTTAACTAGATAAAAAGATCACGCCATAAAACAGCAGCTTCAGCAGATGTTTTACCAATGTGTACTGTCCAGTAAGAGCGTACTCACCCATTCTGAAGAAAAAAATTCTAAAATCGTAATTATGCGAAAAAGGGACATTCCAAAAGGAACTATCGGATGTCCCTTTTTTTTGGAAGCCTCAGTTTCTTGCCGGAGATTGCAACCTGTCCAGTAATGCTGCAGAACCATCAGACACCGCATCGGATTGCCCAATGTCTGCTTCTTTCTGCAGAGTGTACTGTTAAGCACAGTTTTGTACGCACTGCGCATGCGCACCATAGAAGATACGCACATTAATGTAGCGTAATTGTGAACGTAAGGGCCATTAACGTATGTGTCACGTAAAAACTTACGTGTGGGCGTGCCAATTTTACGTGGGTCCAAAATACGTCTGAAATACATGAAGTAGGCGGGGGATGGTATTTAAAGTGTACAGTATGGGCGTGCTTAGCTGCGTAAATTCGTGTTGCCCATACGTACGTGTGCGGATCACTGCGGTTACGTTGGAAAAAGTTAAGGTAGGGTTTGGAAAGCGTATCTTGGCAAAATACGTACGTGCAAGGGCTGTGCCGAGGGGAGTGTAGTAAATTTACGCACACGAAAATACGCTCTGCGAATAAACGTACGGCAAACGTAGTTCTGGATCTACCCCATTGATTGTAAAACACTACACTATAATTAAGATTGTTTACTTTCTAATATTTTTGGAACATATTCTCATCTAACAGTGAGTTTGGTGCAGACAGAGCCGCACCTAACTCACAGGTGCAGCCCTAACCTGTCCCCCAGTTTTAGGTACCTTATGGCACTTAAGAGTGCCATAGGGCTACTTTATCTTATCGTGCATAGTTTCCTTCTTAAGAACTAAACTACGCTCAGACATTGCCTCTCCCCCCTCCCCCACCGTCCCCGGCTAATCTAAATCCCTCTCCCCGCCCATTTCTACCTAAACACTCACCGAGGCAGCATTAGGCCACCTCTCCTCTAACTAAACTACTCTGTGTGGTCTTTAAAGACCGCACCGCACCAACTGGTACGTAGATTGCGTAAATGTACTCCTGCTCATGTGTAGTTGGTCATTTCTGTAATCTACGCACCTAAGAAGCAGAAGCTTCTTAGGTGTGAATACGGCCCTTGTCTTTTTCTAAATCGGATGGCTCTTTATGTATACCTTGTGTGTCTCCTGCCGTCCTTTCACCACCTGCTTCAACATTATGCATTCATGATTCACCCCCTGGTGACGCTTTGGGTCTGGGCCCCCGGCATTCTGCAGGCAATCCTTTCAGTGTGGTCAGTACAAAATGAGCTGCAGAATCATGAGTAATCATAGTAATTATGTTGAATCGTTACAAAATATCCCAGTGTATACCCAGCATAGATCTGGACAGTCTCTATGTGGAAATAATCACCATGTTTTGCCTATTCTCTTTTTCTGTGTCATTGTCATCTTTCAAACTGTTGGTGTCTGATATAACTAGTAAGTAGGGACAGAACCAGAGAGACGCTGGCCCAATAGCAACTCTCCCCTCCATCCAGAGCATGCATAGTGCAATCGCAGGGCGTCACATACTCTGGGCATGTGCAGACAGCTGTCAACCACTGCAGCTTAAACAGTGCTCTGAACTCAGTCTAAGGAAGGGGCAGAGAGGGGGAGGTAGTTTAATGAGGGAGGGGTTTTAGGTAATACGCCCCTGTGCGAGCATATTTTCCTTTGTTTAGGCCGGCTGAAGTTAGGGTAGCCTTCAGCCGTCGTAAGCGAGGGAAAATACGCTCGCACAGGGGGGAGTGTCGGGGGGAGTGAACGCCGATACGCTGTGCTTTACTAAGGTCTGGATCAGGCCCAATGACTGTAAAGTGTTTTAATCTCTAATATTCATGGAAAAGTAGCCCAAAATCACCAGGCAATAAAAGCATTAATATGGCAAGATGTCTCCTACAATCAGTGGGCCAGATCCTGAGCTATGGTTTCATCACGTTTCCTAGCGTAGCGTATTTACGCTAGTGTAATTACTGTGCACTCCCCTCGGCTGTACGTATTTTTGCCGTGTTACGCTTTCCAAACCTACCTTAAATTTTCCAAGTGTAACTCCTGATGGCCGTAATGGCTGCACACACTTACGCTGCCAAACACACCCATACTGCACGATTGAAATGCCTCACCCCGCCTACAAAGCGTAATTACGGGTGTCGTATGCTTGGCACGCCCCTTCGTTCATAGTTACACTGTTGATAGTAGTCGGGTACATACGTTCAACGTTACGTGTCGTAACATCTGCCGCGTGCATGCGCAGTACATGCAGAATAGCGTTTTTACGTCACTGGCTAGCGTACTTAGTTCTGGATCCATCCCACTATCCTTAGTCTTGTGTTTTTGTGCCTGGGGTCAGGTACTGGAATCAACATTTTATCACAGCAAGGAATGATGTAATTACACCTATAACCAGTGTACATCGTGTCTATTCACTAGGTACTAAAATGTGGGCATTAAAGTGTACCTGGAGGGCAGAAGTCCACCTCATCTCCCTGCAGCCCCTGCCTGGTATTGTAGGACCTCTCCCCCAGCACTGTCTTTCCCCATTGTAACTCATTTAATTGCTACTTGCCACCTATTGTTCTCAAGTTGATGAGTAGGCTTTCCATTATGTATGTGTGCTTTGTGTTTGCCTGGCAAGTACAACTCAGTGGGATTCTACTGCATGTAATGGTTAGTTGGTTAATTAATTAAGGCAAAACAAAAATACACAAATTAAATCTACAAACATTTTTGTGTGAATTGATTTTTGGATTCTTTCCTTCTTTCCTTTTCCATAACCAAGATGACAAAGGAAAAATGTAGTACATTGTTCTAAAATATAAAGGTCGCAATATAGTTGTATAAAAACAGAAACAGGCTCTAATCTGTTGTAAAACGCTACTGACTAGTTTGAATCCCGCACAGGAGCTCTGATTGGATACTATAACCTTCTGCCTGCGAATGTTATCAGTGTCATCCAGCTTGCTGAAGGGTGTTTCCACTTTGCTGTAAACGTGTTAGCAAAACAAACTACACTTTATGACCGTTAACTTGTTAAACCATATTATTTTCTTCCATATTTCACAAGTATTTTAAAAATACAAATCTCCACAGCATTCGGTAATATGTTATTCCTGGTATTATGTTCCATACAAATCCTTCATCTAACTCCTCCTATTAATTCATATAACCTGTCATTATAACGCTTATTATTACATTTATTATCTTTCATTATAACGACTCTTATTAGTTCATATAATGTTTCTCTATAACTCTTTATATTAATCTGTATTATGTCTCACTACTACACAACCTGTCACTATATAGGACCTCTCCTTATAACTCCTCCTATTACTCCATAATATTTCTATTATCACCTCAATCTGTTGCTCCCATATGACACCTTCCACACGTCATTACATATAACCTTTCTATTTAACTGCACTTATTACTAAGTGTCAACTATCTCTATAAATATATTTGTAGTGAGAAATTATATTAGTAAATTTTGTAAGTGACCAGAATTATCCTTTTATTTAATAAAGTCATAGTATAGCATAATATTTTGATTGTAAAAGATAATTATTCATTTATCATGATTCATGCCGTTTTAATATGCATACGAATGTTAAAGTTTTTTCTAACATATTAAAACAACACATTATCTACATAATATTCTGAGTACGGGGGCGTAGGAACGAGCATTTTCATGGGGGGGGGGGCAAAAGGCCAAGAAAAACTGAAGCCCCTTTGTCATGAGGTGCTCCAGGCACCATGAGCCAGATCCTAACCCCCACACGCTTTACGTGCGCACGTGGGTCCGTAGTTACGCAGCCATAGTGGGAAGTGCACGCCCCCTGCACTCCCCGATGTCAGTAGGAAATCTGGACAATTACGTGTGCAGATAGCTACCTTAACTGTTACCACTAGGTCTGCGGCCTATTCGTAACGGGGCTTCCCCCGCCCCCTCATTTTAATGGCCATCGTAAATGAAGGTTCAGTCCCTTCGGCATACTTACTGACATACGTAACTTAGCTACATACATCAGTATTTATGCAGACGGAACATCTGGCGAGCACATGCGCAGATATTCCGAGACAGGGGACTTACACAAATGTAAGTCTTCACGTACATAGGTCAAGGTCTGGCTCCATGGCTCTACGATTCTTAAGGCAACCCTTATCTACCTGAAGATCTGGCAACAATGAGACGCTGCTAACGTTTTAAACCGTCCACAAGCCACAATTATTTGCGCTCTCTGTTGCATTGCATTGCGCTTCCTGGTCTCCTGTGTCTGCTTATTCTTACTGCAAACTGTGATAGCAAAATGAGTGGGGATTTTAAGAAAGAGAGAAAAAGGGTTTGAAATAATAAAATGTACAGAACAAACATGAAGACAACTTTATTTTTGGTAAACAGAAGTGACAACAGTTGACGAGTTTAAATAAAGCTATTATTGCTACATCCCCATTTTCACTTCATTTATCCTCATTCACCTTTGTGCAGAAGTTCATGGGGGGGAAAACACAGTCTTTGCCCCCCCAACAAAAATCATAGGGGGGCAACTGCCCCCTCTGCCCTCCC
>WWET01001077.1:46975-101277 GCA_011038615.1 Limnodynastes dumerilii | reverse complement strand
ATCCCCATTTTAAGTGATTTTTGCACAAATGTATTGATGTAGGGTCCACAGATTTCTTTGCTTGTACTAAGATACGAATGGCCCGCATAGAAGGCTGGATTCAGCGTGGATCCGGTGTTGGAAAATCTGGTTCCAGTACATTGTGCTTATGGAGATGTAGTCCAGTGAATAGAATATATCCTACTGATGAAAATACTCACCTTGACCTCAATCATAAAGCCTCTACCTTACAGGTATTGACATTATTTATATATCGCATGAAGTGTATAACTGCTAAAGGGCCTATTTTTCATGTTTCATTATTGCTGCAGGACAGACAGTAAAATCTGTCTAATACACAACATAAGACGCCAAAGAGCTGGAGCAGCGCTGAGGGTTTAGTTTAGCTGACATAGCAGAGGATAAAAAAAAAATCTAACTAGTTGATTTCTTAGACTAGTTGGTCAGAAGCTCATTTGGGACTTGCATTACTGGTCTAGTTGTCAGTTTTTACAATTTCTATATTAAGTGCTTACAAGTTGCGCCAAATCAAACTATTTCTCTAAATCTGGGTTCTACTGGCTTACAGATTCCAGACTTTCACCCAAAAAGTCAACCTGAAGATTCTGTAGCTAGAACTAGGTTCCATCATGCACTACTGCAGCATTTACTTCCCAGAATTGAGTACCAAAACCTAGAATGGTCCTAAATTCCTTCACAGGTTGTGAAGTTTATCTTGGTTCCGTTGTTGGAAGAATTTTTTCCCAAACTCATAAGAGCTGATCATGATAGCACAGGCCGGAGCAACTTTGATGACTCTTGGCATGAACCCTACAATAAAAAGGGAGAAGAAATGTTTGGTTGGTGTGAAACACTAGAACATGTAGGTTGCTTGACAAGCAGTGACAATAGCTTTCACCTGCAAAGAGTCCACGAGTTCCAGATTCTGCTTGGATCCGCCGCATGGCCCCCCAAGTTGAAGATTTCGGATGTCTTGAAGAGCCTAGGCAACAATAGCAACACAGGGAAGAACAAGAGTGAGTTTTATGACTGTGTTGGAATAAACACCAATCTACGTAATAAAGAAGCTCAGAATGATGAATAATTAAATAACATCATTATAGGACTATAACCTAATAAAAATAACAGGTTTTTGGTCTAGATGCGAAGGGTCTATGTGATGCTGTTAATCTCACATCTGCCAGCGTTTCTTACCCATTTCCGTGTCTCCAAGCTCAATCTGTCTATGAGTCTTCACCACATCAAATGGTAGAGTGAGAATGGCAGCCACCTACATATGGTGCGACACAGAACCATATGTTAACAACGCAGCCAGATTTCACTGCATAATAGTAGCATAATAGAAGAAAGGACAGCGCCATGGGGCTTATGAAATGACAGCAGATAGTTAACAGTTAAACTATCAAAACATTTGCACTTACAGCTCCAGACACAGCTCCTGATGTAAAGTTGATTAGAAATTGGGTCTCTGAAGTCCCCCAGGACTTATTAAGCTTCATCTTCACCAGCTCATAGTTAAACCAATACAAAGCTAGAAACAAACCAAAAGGACAATGTGGTAGGGAACGGAGTTGTTTGAAAGAATACGTTTTATGGAAAAAAAAAAAAAAGTGGGTAACAATTCTACAAATCAAAATAGACATTGAAAAAACGAAACTGGATAAAAGAAGACAGCCTGGGAAAGGGCATGGTGGGGTAGGAGAGCTCTGCTCGCAAGCTTACCATCTATAAAGGCATAAACACCGTGGGGTCACGTGGAATAATAGACCCGAGGATGGCAAAGTAAATAAAAAGATCATTCTAAAACAAAACCCAGGCAGATGTGGAGGGCTGAAAGCACAAATAGGGGAACTTTACTTTGGGGACAAGTTTGTGAAATTCCCCTACCTCTTCCCGTAGGTTTATTTTGATTAAAATGAGAACTCACCAGACTGAAAAAATGTATCACCATGAAACGTAGAGATGGATTTATCCATGGACGACCCCCCTGCACTCTTACATGTGGGATTTATATGTGTTCCCTGGGAGATACCATATGTATTCCACAAGCATCTCTGTGCATGCAGAATACGGATTTGTACGTAAGGGCTTAGTCAAGCTTATTGTACTAATTAATTACCAATGCCCAGCCATCATGTGTATCCTGAACATATGTGTTCCAATGCAGAAGGCCAAGTACAGCACATGCTTAAGTGACATATGGAAATCACCTGTCATTATTAAGTTAGGATCCGACTCGAAATAACAAAGTCATAAAATCTGTTACATAAAGATAATTAAGCAAAAAAAATATAAATAAAAGATTTGATATTTATTAGATGGGCTTATAGATACCTGAAAAGGGGACATCTCTCAGGACAGTAGGACCCCAACCCTTCCAGAGAGACAACCATCCACCCTGGAAGATAGCAGCACGCAGACAGGCCCCCAACTCCATGTACGAGAGCTGGCGGGACTGTAGTTTAGTGCGGATCAACTCCAGAGGACTGATAACAGTAACTGCACCCACTGACAAAGAGAGGATTAAATAGAATGAAAGGGGAATATATAATCACAATTAACACACACGCACACCAAAATAAACACTTTCAAAAATAAACTTACAGCGAGCAAGAGCTCCAGCAACAAGAGGAATATGACTGCCACTATATCCCATACTGTAACACAGAAAGTCTCTCAACTGATCGTAACACGTGAAATATATAATGGTTGCAGGTACAGCCATCAGCCTGCAGGAGGAGACAGAGATATGGTCACCTACCACACGCAAGGTATTTAGAGTACAGTAAATTGTGTGTATGGAGGTTGACCATCAAATAGTGAGAAGATAAATGGGAAACAAATAACATTAGAAACATAGAAAGTGATGCCAGATAAGAGCCATTTGGTCACTTAAGACTGTGTGTTATATGCCATACAATACATATTACATCAGTCACATGTAACCAATAACAAGAACCCTAACCAAGAAGAAGAGTTGATGAGGGATATTCAGACGTTGAGAATAATTCAATGAGAGTACTTGTTTTGTGTTTCCCATCTCTTATCTGCAAGTTACGACAGTAACGCACAACACAGCATGACCCCGGAGCATGAATTATAGTATGGCTTCTGTAGTCTGTCTTGTTAAATTAGAACTACAATTTATTACAATACAGTTAAATGGAGCAGGAATACAGCTATGCATTTATTACATTGTGGAATAAAGCTTTACTTGCAATTACTCACAATGTAGGGGGGAGGCCACTCCACAGTGATGTTAAGCCCTCATGACGCGTGATCTTCACAAAAGCATCCTGCCCCAAAGGCAAAAACAAGAGACATATTTATAGAGGCTCACAGCACAATCTCTCTCTCTTAGGCTCTGCTATTCCATGTCCTCACATCAGCACTGCTCAATTTAAACCACTTACCAGTGTTCCATTGAGGTGAGTGGGTGAGCGGTACCAGGTACTGCAAGCCGCAGCATGTTGGCACACAAAAAGATGATCCATCAGCCCATTACAGTACACAAAACAGCGCCCTGAGGGATATAAAGAAATGGGTCTAAGAGGCTGGGGTGGAAAGAGAATGATGGGAGCATTGGGTATACTAATTATATAAAAGGGATCTCAGACTGAGAACCAGGCACAAACGATGTCACAGGTTAGATGCACTCACAGGGAAATGTCAGTTAAACACAAAGGGGCTGATCCAGAATTGGCAAAAAGAAGCAAATCTGCACCTGGGGAAACCCACGTTGAATTACAGGGGAAGAAAAATAAAAAATAAAAATTAGAGTTAAGCTAGAAAATGTCATGGCTCAACAGTTTTCAGAGTTTACAGAGCTGTTCGGTATTTGCGTGTAATAAGTCCGCTTAGACAGGATTTTCCCTGAAAAAAATATTTGAAATTCATTTTCACCCCTCATATTACAGCATGGATTGTCCGGGTGCACACTTGCACCTTTTGTGTAATTACTCTTACTCCTTGATCAGCCCCAAAGTTAGCACATGGGCAGAGGGCAAACAAACTAGCAGTTACCAGCGCAATGCATGGACAGTGAAGAAGAGCGGATATGCATGTTCCTCGCCAGTATAACTAGATATGTCATACCTGAGGGCAGCATTAAGTGGTTATACATTACAACTTACTGAGGACAATTTCACATTACTCCCACCTTCTCGTTTATATTTGTGATTTTTTTTTTTTGCTATATCACATAAAATAAAAAAAATAACAAAATAAAAATAAGATTACAGTAGAGGTCATACTATAATCTTACAAATGCTTTCTTTTTTCAGTGACTCCATGTAATAGTGCGCTACTCTGCAATTCTCCATTGTAAAGTTCACAAATGCTACAGATGCTATTACTGGAGAAGCAAATTGTTATGAAGAATCTTCAATGTGTTAGAGAAAAGCTCCACAGCACAATTCAGATCAGCTTAAATAAGTAAACAATGGAGTGCAATGCGAGTGATTGCATGCTGTCCCTACATGGGGGCTAGCACATGGCCTTAGAATATGAGCATGCAGTGCTTGATAGAACGGTAAGTTAACATATCCTGAATATAGTGGGATCATTGAAAACTTAAGTGCAGAAATAAACCATCTCATTGTCTGTGTGAATGGGCAGATGGGAAAACTTGATCAAACAGAAAAAAATAGGGGCCATCTCTCAGTACTCACATTTGGGGTGGCGCAATGGGGGTGCCCAGGGAAGAGACTTTACAGACATTACTGAAACACAAGAGGGAAAATAGGGAATCAGAACACAAGTATATATGTATGTGATTTGTATCCTGGAAGTACAAATACATATATATAAGCGCCAACAAAGAGTGTGGCCGCAGTTTAGTGAGCGGAAAGCGTAAGCTGATGGTTTTCATGACGTTGTATAATGGCCAGCGGAGGCTGTGAGAAACAGAAGCATACATTACACGCAAATGATGGCGGATTAGTCTGGGATGGGGTTATTTGGCAGCATGCAGAACATTACCATTGGAGAATGGTTTCTTCTGCGACTGCAGCCTGATCTTCACAACATCTAGCGGAGTCACTGCGGGATGAGAAAGACAATTACCGGTGTGTATGACAAACATAACCATGGAAATTTTAGGCCACCCATGTTCCAGCTCAGGTCAGCGCAGTTGAAGCAGCATATACACTTTTAAATTGGTCGGGTGATTGGTGGTCGGGGCTCAAGATTTCTAAGCAGGTTTAAAAATGATTTGACTCAACCAGGTCAGGACATGCGACCATACAAAATGTGTGACTGTCTGGCAAACTGGATAAGAGTGCACCCAGATTTACTCTCAAACTGTGGATCTCCCCCAAACAGAAGTAAAAAAAAGTACTATGTGAATAGATACAATACCTTTTCTAATTTAACAAAATCTCTCTCTGGGTCAAATTAGGACTTATATTACATACATATATATGTTAACTTGCTTAAAATAATACATCTTCTTAGCGACTATATACACCATCTTCCCCAGGTACACTATGGGGTCTATTTAATTACCTGCCTCGTTCCCTGTGAACGAAGCTGCATCAGGCTCACTTAACTTCACTGTGAGCCTGGCAGCTTCATTCACACTATTTACAACTACTCACCTATCCTGCGAGCTCCCGCGATGGTCCTCGCAGTACTTTTCATTCATGCGATGCATGCGCAGGACTCCCATTTCTGCACTTAGAAAATTTTAGGTCCTGGCGTAAAAAACCACTGCGCATGTACAGTGTGTTCATGTCGGACCTGGAGTCAGCCTCGTCACACAGACAGGTAAGTCCTGTCTTCTATTTTTTCTTTTATTATACTAATGTGTTTATACATTTAAAAATGTATTTTTATTTAAAAAAAAATGTTTTAAAGTTAATATTTTTATTAGACGTGTTTTTTTTTTTCTTTTACTGCTGAAGTATTCCAGGGGTGTCCCCATACATACCCTCTTTTTCCTCCCACTAATAACAGCTATTAGGGGGGAGAAAAAGAGGGGTATATGGGGACATCGCTAGAATATTTACCCCCGACGCCAACCTGAGCTGGCGTTAATCTTATGCCGGGAGTGGAGTGTAAAACTCCGCTCTGGCATTTTGTAAATATGCTGCACTTCATTTTAATGCAATAGTGCCAGTTTTGAGGTGAAAACTGGCACTATCGCATTAAAATGATCTTTGCAAATAGACCCCTATGTATCTTACCAAATAGTGAGGTGAGAAGTGCTCCAGTTCCTGAGGCCAGAATTTGTTGCAGTGGAGTAATCCCACACAAGGGGGCACCAGCTTCCTCCACTGCCATCCCTGCTGTGAGTTAAAAGGGGGTGGATCTGAAAAGAGAAGTATGAAAAGAAGAAATAGAATAGGAAATAAAAGTAGGGAATGGGATGAAAACAAGAGAAAAGGCAGCATTAACAAAAAAAAATAGCCTGAAAAGAATGTACTACTCATCCACCACATCTATCTTATCTGTCCCCACCCTGGTGCAGGCGTAAACCCAATTACAGCACACTGATAACAAAGCTATACTGGCAATCTACCCAAGTCACAGTAAGCAGAACATATCACCTTAGAGCAATAGACTGGTTCTTACCTGGTGTCTGATGAGAGGCTCACAGTCTCCCCCTTCTGGATGATATATAGCAATAACCATCATCCCAAGAGTGACTGAGAGGTAGAGAGAAAAGCTAATGCGTGTTAATCATGAAACAAAATATAAATCACTATCAAAGTATAAAAAACAAAACAAAACAAGGGTGTTTATAAATATTAATATAAAAAACTATATGAAATAAATAGAATATTAACATAAATATTTCAACGTATGACGCTAGATTTTCAACAGGCAGGGTATTCCAAACACAAAGTTACATAAGCATAGGATACTGGAAACCAGACACAATGAAAACTACAGACAGTAAACAAAAACTACATGACATAACAAACATATATGTATATGTGCATTAAAACAAAATTAATTAAATGAAAAGCAAGTGAAAATAATGAAAACATGCTTAGAAAACATAGCCATGTCCCAGCACAAATTTTTCATTACCGGGTGTTCAACCAATTCTTCCCATATGAATAAAATAAATTAAATTATATAGCCCTGTCTTGTGGCAGATCAAACATTTGGGGTGTTCAAACACCCATAGAGCTGGTAACTATGAGAAAAGTGGTTTCTACAGTCAGACCCATTTACAGGCATTGTTCTAGGAATACAAAACATCAAGAATACATTAACCTTAACACCAATGTGTATGGTGCCTAAAAAATATCATATACACCTTATAAAAGTATTCAAAAGCTAATAACTAAATATACAGTGTAAAAAAACTAAGCACCAAAGCTGAAGTACATACAGGAAATTAGACATACAATGTGACCTACTCACACACAGGATGAGGCAGTGACACAAACAGACCTCTATTATACAACTATCATCATTTCAATGTTCTTATATGCTGATTTTAGACACACCCATAAGAATATATCACATCTCTACATACTGTATGCTGTGATCACGCATGAATGCACACTTTCCCCACAGCCTTGCACAAAATGGGCGATTCACAACATGCACCATCCATATAATATGATCCAAGCCATGCTACATGTAAAGAGACCAAGTAATGTCATTCTACATGCACTAACCCATACACTGATCATACAGCTACAAACATCCATAACACCGCAATACTGCTATCTGAGGCGTCATTGACACGTTACACATACAGACATATGGCCATTAAACACGTTTATTCAGATTGCAGCCTATGAACATAATAATATAACAATATGCTACAACAAACACGATGCATATCATGCGCCATTCATACACACTACACAAAGAAATGTGTCACCTGCGGTCCCGTCCCCAATGGGGCCTCAGGACCCTGCATTTTGGGGACCACATTCCGCTCTCCAACTACTCTTTACCGGGCCAAACCGGTCTGCGATCACAACAACGTCAGTCACGCACAGGCTCCGCCCCCCGGGAGGGCAGCCTCCTGCTCGTGTCCCAGCGTGCACCGGGGTTGGCTGCCAGCTCAGGAGAGTATGTAAACAGCCACTTGCTCTCTCACCTACTTTCCTACAGCTGCAATCATTGTGGCGGCAACACAGAACAAACGGAATCAATACAATTGTTTATCTGGAAGAGTTGAAATGCAGAATATAAGAATAATTCTTCAATTAAACATATAGTCTTTCTTTAGATTACATACTGCCAGCCAATAGTTAATATGATCACCACAGTAGTACCTATAATTTAAAATGTTGTTGTATAATGAGAAATAGGGACACTTATAACATCATTTCATATGAGAAGCTCTAAAACTTGAATTCTTTTTCATGCAGGGAAAATACTTTACTTTTGCACCTAGAACTCACATATTGTGTAGCTACATATTAAGGGGTCTATTTATAAAGATCATTTTAATGCAATAGTGTCAGTTTTGAAGTGAAAACTGGCACTATTGCATTAAAATGAAGCGGAGGATCTTTACAAAATGCCGGAGTGCAGTTTTACACTCTGCTTCTGGCGTAAGACTAACGCTGGCGTTAGGGGTAAATATTCCAGCGATGTCCCCATATACCCTGCTTTTCCTCCCCTAATAGATGTTATTAGGGGGAGGAAAAGTGGGGTATGTATGGGGAGACTGCTGGAATACATTAGAATATCATCTTAGTAAAAAAAAAAAAAAAATATACAGAGTTCCTCTATTCATTTTGAACTCCCGCTGTTACATTTAGAGAGACTGTAACCGTGAGGTTCATCCGGCAAATTACCTGTATTTTTCCAGCGGAATTGTCTCTTTTCACATCATATTTGATCATCAGGTCCCCATCTAGAAGGCTCTCTATGCAATTTGGACAGTTACGTTGTTGGTCCAATGTTGGTTTAAACTCTATGTGAGCCTGAAAACAAAGTTTCTGGTGACTACATAGAACTTTTATGCCATAGTGGAGGAGAGGAATACGGTGTTACCTTGTTCTCAGTCAAATTCACTTTAACCACATCTGCCAATGCATTTGAGATAAATGTTCCTACGGCCTTCAGGGAGCTGATTCCTTGCGGCTCAACAATGTCCACGTTTATCTATAGTCATGAGGAAAGAATTTTATTCTACATATATATATATAGTTCATATAGGATGGCACAACGGTCAATGAATCTCTTTACTCCGGTGCGCTCTGAGCAACACGTGCAGTATATCCACCCAATAACAGCGGCACTCGGAGATTTGCATGCGGTAATAAAATAGTCAAGGAGACATCTGATATACCATATCATATATGTACCTGTCATATATATTACTTTATAAACTGATTTTGTAGCTGCCTCCATTTTGGATATGTGGTTTAAAGTCTCTCTGAGATTGCAGCTGAGAGGGGGTGTGGTCTCAGAGTAGCAGTTTGGGAGACCTGGGA
The DNA here is from genome assembly GCA_011038615.1 of Limnodynastes dumerilii. NCBI lineage: Eukaryota > Metazoa > Chordata > Amphibia > Anura > Limnodynastidae > Limnodynastes > Limnodynastes dumerilii. Next base: position 91,864 of record WWET01001077.1, on the reverse strand, counting down.
ATCTCCATGTGAGGTATGCTCTTGGTTTAGAAAGATTTTGGATATGTGACCCAAAGTTGGGGCTCTATTTAGAGTTAAGACTGTTCAGCAGAGAAGCCTTGTAAGTGGTGAACAGCTTATCACGTATCTGCAGATATTTGTAACTAATTCTCTGATTTTTATTTTAAAGATAGAGGTTCATGATTAGTAACTGAGTAATGGCTAGAGTGCCAGGCCATGTCTTGTTTTTTGTACAAATTCCCCTTGCCTTGTGCACCAGTCATATATATTACTTTATAAACTGATTTTGTAGCTGTTTCTCATGTCGGGACTTGCAAATTTCAAAGTGCCAAAAGAGAAGCACTGCGCATGTGTAGTGTTCTCATGGCAGGACTTAAAATTTTCAAAGTCCCGAATGAGAGTTACTGCGCATGTGCAGTACTTCATTCATGCATGACCTCGCAGGAGGGGTGAGTATTTATGTGAACGAAGCTGCCAGGCTCGCTGTAATGATAAGTGAGCCTGAGGGTTAAATTAGAGTTGAGCAAAGAAATTTCACCTCTCAATTCTATGGGGCAGATTTACTAAGCTGCGGGTTTGGAAAAGTGGGAACCAATCAGATTCTTGCTCACACTTTTCTATTACATACTAGAGCAGTGTTTCTCAACCTCAGACCTTAGTACCCCCTAACAGTGCATGTTTTCCAGGTGTCACTGCTGGAGCACAGGTGTGTTCATTACTAACTGTCACATTTTAAAAGCTCCACAGGTGCTGCTCATTATATCACTTGTGATTCTTTAAGGAAACCTAGAAAATATGGACTGTTAGGGGGTCCTGTGGACTGAGGTTGAGAAACACTGCACTAGAGCATGTCATCTAGTCTGATTGGTTTATAAGGGCAACATCTCCACTTTTCCAATAGGTCTGGTATTGCTCAGGTCAACACTTGCACCTATAAAAGAGGTGTGAGTGCAACTCTGGATCAGTCTCTATAACTTACCACATCCCCTGAGATGGTGTAAGCATTTGACGAATGTGCATGCACCTTTCCCTGCTACTGCGCTTATTTAAATGATAAAAACACTCCTTTTCTCATTTAAATATCGTGAAAAACCTTGTTCCACTAGCGCAAAGCAGTTAGATGTGGACACAATCGGATGGGCAGTCTAGCATCCATCTTTCTATGTGCGCTCTAGTTCTGGGCATGATATATGGATATCTGGACATGATATATAGGGATTTATGGATATCTGGGCAAAAATATAGAAGCGCAACTCTTAGTCAGGTCCTTACTGTCATTACTGGTTTCACAGTGGACAGCCACATTTTCTAATCATGTTTTTACTAGGCAGCAAGACAACAGAAAAAATACCTGTTTGTTAACATTTCTACTAATAAAATAATGCATTAAATGGGGCAAATGCAAGAAATCTAACAGAACTTTGCAAGACATTCATAGGAATATCTCCTCATAACTACTATGCTGAAACCCTCTCCAAGGGCCAAATTTACTAAACTGCGGGTTTGGAAAATAGGAGATGTTGCCCAGAGCAACAATCAGATTCTAGCTGACATTCTCTAGTATGTAATATGAAAGTGAGAGCTATAATCTGTTTGTTTGCTATGGGCAACATCTCCACTTTTCCAAACCCGCAGCTTAGTAAATCTGGCCCCAAAACTTCTAGAAGAGTGAATAGTGTGATAAACCTGCTTCCAGGGTTTTTGTGGCAAATTTTGCTGTGCTTACACCTGCCTTTCCTATTATTCATCTCAAGGAAATCATTTAGAAGCTATTTCATGCTTGGTGGGACACCACACCCTAAATACATTGAAAAGAACAAACTTGTTTTTTAAAGCAATATTTCAGTACATTTGCATAATTTCTGCAGGCAAGTTTGCATGAAAAGCATTTATATTAGCTATATATACCAATGCTGCATACAGGATTCATGTTATTGGGCCGGATTCATAACAACGTACCTCGGCGGAAATACGTCCGTCAGATACCGAGGACAGGACCTATTTTACGTAATCTACGTATCGTTTCGTCACATAGATTGCGTATATGCGGTCTTTAAGATTACGTAAAATACGCATGCGTAGTAACTGTCCTCGGCATCTGACGGACATATTTCCGTCGAGGTACGTTGTTCTCGATCCGGCCCATTGTGACTAAAATTGTGAATTTACTTTGCTGACATTTTTTAAATGCAAGTTAAAACAACAACAAAAAATATCATCAGTCTAAAACATACTAGTTTGGCACCAGGGAGTAAGTTATTTTTGCAATGATTAAAATGATAAAAAAAAAAAGTTAAACATTAGACTGAAATGTACTAGTTTGTCACTTGTTTATTAGGCTATCCCCTAGACTTATGGCTATGACTATGCTTTTCAAAAGTATAGATCTTTAGCCAGATACCTGGCCTTATCTGAAGCCAGGTATTAAAAGATAGAGAGGATTATCGATGCCATGGAAATCTTGTGTTGTTAACTGTGATCATGCAATTTGTGCATGATCACAGAAACTACAGCACTGGGAGAGTTGCCATGCCTGCTGATAGGGAACGTGAACATTTAAATTGACTCCCGGAGGAGTCCTTTGAAAAGGATAAAGTGCACAGTGTTCAAAGCAGTCAGGTTACACAAAAAGATCTAAGGTAATGTAATGGGAACAAATTGCGGTAGACTCTTCTAACATTTTTGTTACTGGTGCTTGCGTTACAGACATCTCTCAGGGCTTCATTCACAGAAATTTGCACCAGAAGGATTGACCCAGTCCCACCAAAATGCCTAATCTTTAATTATAATAAACTCCCTTTAATTATGGAGGGTAATGAAAATCGCAAGGAGAAGTAAATAGCCCTAATCCTGGGTGCTATAATATTGAACCCAACCAACAGTATATATTCAGGGTTAATGGGAGGGTAGAATCATACTATGTACACCAATATTAGTACAAGTGCAATAATCGTCTATAAAGTAACTGCGGCTGTCTAAATCATCACAGTCCTCTTTCAGCCCATTATCTAAGTCTCAATATAAGCTAATAGAACTAATCCATATAGCTCTTGGAAACCAATAATCCTAATAATAAATGAGTGATTATAGCGTGAGGATCTTGCCAAACGCACATTTTGCTACACACTTTGGGCCTGATCCAGAGCTACGATGTTACACTGAGCGCTGTAGCGCTCAGCGTAACATCGGTGCTCTTAAAAGGGTACAGAGGAAGGTTTAACACTTTGGACTGGAATCAGAATTAATAATGTGAAGGGCCTTATGTATATCAACCCTAACCTTATTTGTGCGCATACGCGAGGCATATGTTACACCCAATGGGAGCAGGGTTAGGCATGTAGAACAGGCTGTGGCAGCGGCATTAAGCAGTTTCATGTGGATCTGAGTAAACAGATCCGCACAGAACAATTAAGGGCGGTTTATGGAGGTGGAATTTGTTTGCAGCCTGCACAAGTGAGGGGAGTGGCTGGGGATTTCTCAGCTCTCTTCCATGTGGATTTCCAGACCCCTGTACATTCGGAACACGAATGGATGTCTGCATCAGATATTTCAATATAAGGACTATCCCAACATCAGCATTAGATTACACAATAAGATACCGTCACTCTCATAAGAATTTCCCCTAAGGTCAGGTCATCCCTGAACAGGAAGGAGTATTTTTTATTTCATTTTTTTTTTTTAAATAAAAGCTCCTTTAAATTCAAATTCATATTTACCAGGGAATCTGAGGTAAATATCTTTTATTTATATAATTATACACACAAAATGGAAGTTGCTCAGATCAATTTATAGGTAAATGCAAACAGGTGCATGAAAGGCCGGGGGTAATATGCTAGCCACAGAAACACAGGAAAGGAAATGCCCAGCAACACTGCCATTAACTATAATTATAGTAAAAATTCTAATTATGTAAACAGTTCCCAGTTTGCAAAAACTGCGGAGCATGAATACATATGAGACCGCACAATGTAGCTCCATGACCTCTTGAATCTAAGATAGACAATAAATATAAGGCTACTCCCTTAACTAGGATATGGAAAAAATATATGTATATTGTTGCTGAAATAACAGTAATCACCTAGAAATATATGGGGGGTGCTGCCACATTAGTCCTTAATTAATTCAAGAACAGCATAAAGATAAAAAGGATTGGACTAATTTACGGCGCATTGCAAATAATCAGTCTGGAGCAGAAATTATACTATAACATATAACTAAAAAATATGAAAGTCCAGTAATGTATACTTGGAGTATAAAATATAATATACATTTTAATGATATACACTAAAATGATAACTGGTGAAATATTAACATTGATAAAAAATCACTGCTAACAATATTAGCAATATTGCAATGGCAAAACAGGGATTAGTATAGATGAAAAATATATCATCTCAACAATCTATATAACACAATGGAGCAACCAGGTTGTATGGTAACAGTGCTCAGTGCTCTGTATGATCAGCCACGCAGCAGTGTTACTACCAGGACGGAGTGAAATTTTAGTAGGAAAAGAAAAGTTTCCAAGTTTGTATTAATCATGTAACAGAAATAAAAACCAGATAGCAAAGTGGTTGTAAATAGGGTAGAGAAAGATTGAGGTAGAAGAGGTAGGTTGAGGAATTTGGTAAGTTTGTCTGAAGATGTGAGTTTTAAGGGAGCGCTTGAAAGTTCTGAGAGTAGAGGATAGTCTTAATGGATGAGAGAGGTGATTCCAGAGAGTGGGTGCAGCCCGGGAGAAGTCCTCAAAACGGAAATCAGAGCTTTTGTTTAGTGGAGAGGAGAGCTGGATGTCCTGTGAAGGTCTGTGAGAGAGATTGTGCGTTTCTCCAGTATGGTTTTTGATTTGGGGCCTGATCCAGACCTACGCTCGCATGCGAACGTACACTGATCGTAAGCGAAAAAACGGCAGAAAAAACGCACTGCGCATGTGCATAGTGACAACTTCTGGTCGCACCAAAATCCTTTTTGTAGCGGCGAATCTGGCGTCCGTATTGTTTGTGTTTTTTCCGACGACGGGGCGTGTTTATAGTACGAAGTTAGTACGGACGCTGGAGTTAAGGAATGTAGGCGGGGGGAGCCATTTAAATTGTACAGTATGGGCGTGCTTAGGCCGCTACGAACTGCGCGTCGCTACGAAAATATGTACGCACACAGGGAAATGTTAGGGTAGGGTTCGGCGGGCGTAATGAAAGGAAGGTAAGGGGAGTGTCGTGGGAGTGAAAGTTTTTACGCTGCAGCGGTAACACGCTCCGCTCTCATGCGTAGGTCTGGATCAGGCCCTTTGTTACCACACTGTGTGAGATCAGTGTCTTAGTTCAGAACATTGCATCAGCAGTTCATACTTCATATGCAAGAAAAATGTTATGGCATTGTAGCTTTCATAAGCACCATTTCCAGTATACATTACAGTGTATTACCCTGCTCTTTACCAAAGTATATGGTCACGTTGCTGCATTGAGCTTGGTTGCTTATGCTCGTATGCTACGTGCCATACTTGGATAGTCATCTAGAGGTACCATTGTGTGTGTTATGGTACCCCGGAATTACCTTAGCTGTTAACCGGGGTGACCGAGGAATCAGAGAGGAAATATTCAGCACACCGGGATTACCTTTATTGAGAACCGGGGTAGCTGCTAAAGAGAGAAAGGCGAGCAGCTCACCAGGGTGTAGAGCCTGAGATCGGACCGAGTATTCGCTAGAGCCCCTGATGGTGGGGATAGACTGGAGCTGGTAGGAACCCGTCAGGATACAGCCCTGGAGAGATAACCCGGGAGAGGAGGCGAGAGCTAGACAGAGGAGAAAGTGGGAGGAGACAGGCAGCAGAGTCTGACCTGTAACAAACTATACAAAACACTGAACAGACACAGCAGAATAGGAAGGAACAGACGGGACTGATAAGACAGACTAAACTAACCAGGGCAATCACACACACAAGCAAACAGCGGAAATCCACCAGGGGTTAACAGAAACAGTGAGGCAGGATAAGCTTGGTAAATACAAATAGGACTGAACAGCAAGGTGGGAGATGGAGGGAATGGAGACACAAAGGCAAGGTACCGGGCAAGGACGGAACTGCGGCACTCAAGAAAGCAAGAAGTACAGTAGCACAAGGCAAGAGGAGGAAAGAAACTGGCACAGAGACACTAGGAAACTAGAAGCTATGACCAGCACCTGCCACTTGCACTAGAGGCTATTTAAAGAACACTCACCCAATCAGCTGTGAAAGCCAGACAATTGATCTGCCGCTGGGAGAAAAACAGACACAGAACTTGGCAAGGAATTAACACACACTCTGCTAAGATGAACCTGCAGAGTGTAACAGTGTGCATCTTTGGAACACATGCACCCTGTCCAGTTAAGCACTCAGATGTATTGGACACTAGATACGTACTGATTAGAAGAGCCGTCAGAAACTGAGGGGCCTAAGACACATCCAAAGGACCCCGCCCCCTTTGTGACATCATGGGCCTATGTGGGCGCTTCAGGTCTGCAATAACGGTGGACCAGTGTGCAGGGATGTTCTTCTGCTAATGAACAGCTGCTTATGAACAGCTCTCAGCAGCAAGTATCGGCGGTAGGATAAAGCTGATACCTGTTGTTGTAGAGCAAGGGTAAGTCCGGGCTGACCCTTCCTGATGACGACCCTGCCGATTAGCTAGATCAGCCCCGTAGTATGTTTACAGATTCAACATCAATATGATTCAACATGATCTTTGTGCATCTAAATAAATTAACCCTTGTGCACTGACCATAGTAATCCAGTCGGACAATCGCTTATTTGCTTTTATTTATAGCTAATTTTTCTTACAGATTTGCCCTCTGCACTTAACATTACTAACTGTGTATGTTGTAGCTATTGCTGTTCTTCATAGCACCAAGTTATTTTAGCTTAGTTTTAAAAAGAGGTTGGATTTAACTATGGAGCAAACTCCTGTCCTTCCCGTTGAACTTGTTTTAATATCTAGCCAGTACTGAGAAAAATAAATTATGAAATAACCCGATTTTCAAGTTCCTATATCCTGGTTCAGTTACTGGATTGAACAAGGTAAGTAATTAACACAAGAAAAGTGTTTCACAACCTTCTTTAATTATAAATAATTATAGGCAAGTTTTGCATAAACCTTATACCACACGATGTTGAGGTAGTCATTCTAGGAATTGGAGTCACCAGTGAAAATTAATTAATTCTTTGTATTAGAAGTTAAGTGTATAGTGCCAGATTCTGACCTTGAATTGGATCACCAAGTAAAACAACAGATCCATATACCACACAACAGGGTGCAGAGTCTAAATGGGACCTGGTCTTCAATGGAGCCTCTATTGGTGAGAACAATTTTGTTCAGCGGGCATCCAGCATGTCGATGGCTCTTGCAGCAGCTCCCAGATTATCTATGGAGGTTTTGGAGTCTGAAAAACACTACAGACATAGGACAGCACAAAAACGTATGAGACTGCAGGAGATAGGACCAAGAGACTAGACAAGGCCACAAGAACAAGATGTAAATAAGAGGGAGCAGATCCAGGACATTGAGCAGACGAAAACCAGACACACCAAGACATGACAATACACTGTCAATTAAATAAAGATGTTGAGTGTGTCGATCCCACATTCTGAAGAAATTGGAGTCTTGGTGGAACACTGCAAGTGTAGACCTGGACAAAACCATATTGAATTAGCCTAACCCTAATCTATCCGCCACAGCCTCTCACTATTGGGAATGGGGAAAAAGGTACCCGGCCGGAGCGGCGCAATGCTGTCCTCGGGGGGACCCCGCCAGGGTGACATGGAAGCTCCAATTACAGCATAAGGATGATATTATCTAGTAACTGTATTAAAAATTTTAAGGTGAGCCAATCCGCTTACTTAAGGCTTCTAGTGCCTCCCTCCCTTCTAGGATTATCGGTCCCAGCAGGAGAGGTGTATGGTGCCAATAAGGTGGAAGACAGCAGATCTGATTCACAGATAAGAGTTAAACTGCAACTTACCTAAATATATGCATGCATAAAATCCGCAATACCAATCCAGAGACAATAAAGAACCCTGTTAACCACTGCCTCTGTGTCGGGAGTGCTACGTAAAGACGTAAGTCTTTCCTGCACCGATTAGGATCTGGAAAAGTAAATAAATATTTTTCTAAAAACCAGTGTCCTGGGTTTTGGACAGGATTTGGAACTGGCGGTGTACTTGGGTACCTGTTCAGCAATCAGAGGACGCAGCATCACTATTCCCCTAACACATGAGGTAGCCCTGCATATTCTTCACCCAGATATTGGAATAAACATAAACAGCTCCAAGTTCTAATGTGAGAACAACTTCAGGTTTGGGAGGAAGGAAATAAGTTAGGTAACCCCTATTTGGATGGCAAACAGCTAAGAAAACTAAAGTACATTGGAATAAACTAATGTTCTAGTCCAAAATAAGGAGTGTGGGTCCCCGTTGTGAACGGCCCTATTTCGATAGCTGCAATATCGATTGCTTATGCCTCATTGAGGCATAGCAATTAATCCCCGGAGTACCGAACATGGTGCTCTGAAAGGTAAGCAACCCCAGTCCCTAACCCTAAGTCTCCCCCCTTGCACAGCCTAACCCTAAGTCCCCCCTGCATCCTAAGTCTCCCCCCCATAGCCTAACCCTAAGTCTCCTCCCCCCCTGCACCCCGAAGAGGGTTACTCATATCTCTGGTGGTCCGGCGGCGGCACTTCCGAAAATGAATGGGTGAATATGCAAATCGCATACTTACCCATTCATTAAAGAAAATCTGCGATGCTCTCATTCGAAATAGTTACAGCCGAAGAGCAACTTTCGGCTCTCCAACCCTAAGTCTCCCCCCCATAGCCTAACCCTAAGTCTCCTCCCCCCCTGCACCCCGAAGAGGGTTATTCACATCTCTGGTGGTCCGGCGGCGGCGCTTCCGAAAATGAATGGGTGAATATGCAAATCGTATACTTACCCATTTATTAAAGAAAATCTGGGATGCTCTCATTCGAAATAGTTACAGCCGAAGAGCAACTTTCGGCTGTCCCTATTTCGCAACGAGAGACATTGTAGCAGGGACTTGCAACACAAAAATAGTATCAGAGGTAAGCTGAGAATAAATTTAGATAATATGTCTAAAAGGATATAAAATCTTCTGCCCTGTACCTTACCTACCTGTATGGAATTGGAGTGTTAGAAATCTCTGATTTCTGCAATTAAGAAATAATGATATATTCACCTCACTTTTGGGACATATATAAGAAGATTTGCTGCATTGTTGTGGAAAAGTTTGTTATGTTCCAACACAATGCAACATATTTTTCTGGTCCCCACTGAACCATTTATCATTGGCAGCCATGTTGCGATACATTGATAAATCAGTGGAACAAGATACATAGACATGGCAGAGACTAAATATCTGTTATAGCTCAGTCTTTATATTTATAACAGAAATTTGTTCAAGATAATCAAATCTAAAACTACTTTTTTTGTATCTTTAAGTAAAAAAAATTGATAATATATACAACCTTTTATCCAATTACAGTATAAGGATGATTTTTATCCAGTAAAAGGGTTAATATATTAGGGGTCTTTATATTTTGTGCTAATATATAGTGTATTCTATACAGCTAATTGTACCTGTATTGTATGAATACAATGTATGAATGTATGTACCCGTATGAATCATATGAGAAAAAAGAGGGATACAGAAAGGGAAAAGGGGGAGCGATAGGTTTGACCAGTCGCTCAACCTTAAGGTATTGGTAAGTATTACTGGTGTCTCTATTGGTAAAAATAATGAGTTTGTAATGACCAGCCCGGGATAATTACAGTTAGGGTTCTGCCATAAAAATAAAAATGTCCTGAATGTATTGTAAGTATGAGGGAAAAGGGGAGATGATGGAAAGAAAAGAAGGGCTTGAGGGAACACTAGATGGCGCACAAGGTCTTTAAGGTATTTAAGGATCCTAATATACAGTGTAAGGTTATCAATTTGAGACACACAGAAAAAGTTCTAGAATGATGTTAGTACACTAAATATATATTATCACAGTTCTGGATGCAATAATGAAAATATGATTTGTCTGTACAAATGAACACCAATGTATATGCCAATAACTAATGGTCAATACAATAAGTGTAACAGAAAAATTCATATCTCAGAACCTGTGACCAATATCACATGATATCCCATATAGATTATAATGGGACAATAAACATCATACATAGAACTCTATTCATTGTGACAAGTAAATCCTCCAACAGTTTAAGATAGGAATAACATTCCAAATAACATCAAAATATATATGAGAGACAAACAACCAGCCAAAAGCCACAATAGACAAGAAGATCTTGCGCCAAAACAGAAAATTGATACAAAGGTAACGCAATTGGGAGAATATGAAAAATGAGTCAAGATGCTGCGTGGTGAAGGCATGGGTAACAGTCGGGTCTGGAGTATATATATTTTGTGTACTAACATCATTCTACGGGCCTCATTTACTAATTTCATTTCTTTTTAAAATTGATTTGCAATCGCCAGGCATCGCCATGCTTTTTGCTCGATTACTTTAAAATCGCCGCATTTACTAATCTGCGTTTTTGCTCGTCAATACCTGTCGATTTCCTTTTCCAAAAAGCGCGGCGATCATTGCTTAAAGAGCACCGCGATTTATATCTTTCTAATTTTAATATCAACCTGTGTGGTTTTTCTTGTAAATCCTGGGATTTTTGGCATAAACGCTGCGCTTTCATCAAGTGCCGTGAGATGACGCTGTAGAAAGTCTATATAAAGTTTTTTGAGCCTCCATTTTGATTGAAAGAGTAGTTGGAGCTATTGGAGAGTGAGAGAGAGAGAGAGAGAGAGTTATAGAGATTATTGTGCTTATTTACCAGCTTTTCAAACCATTGTTCGTTTGCTGACAAATATTGGACCAACATTAAGCAATGTAAGTACATGTTATTTATCTCCTCTTCATGATTATTATGTGTATTTGTGTACTGAATTAACATCTATCCCCTACCAAGTGTCATCTTTAACTGCACATGACACCGTATTTAATGCATGTTATAATTGTTATAACAATGTTGCACTGAGCATACTAACGCTCAGCGTAACATCTGTGCACTCCCCCTGACACTCCCCCGGTCCAGGCGTAATTACACTCTGTTACGCCGACTGAAGGCTACCCTAACTTCAGCCTGCATAACAAGAGTGCAATTACGCTAGAACCTGAGAGTAACTGTCACGGTCTGCGGCTGCAAGCACCACACTTACCTGACCACAAGCTGTCTGTCAGCGGCTTCCCCACGATGTGCCGCTCTCCAGCCCTCCAGAGGTGCCGCTTCCAGTGGTGGCAGCCTCCTGCAAAGTCTCCATTAAGCATGTGTGCCTAATATGGGATTAGGCATCTGTTCCATTGTCATCTGTTCCATTACCTCGCCATCTTGCCTTCTGTCAGGTGATTCCCAACAGCCTCTCAGATGCTCCTCTGCAGCACACATGATTCCTCCAGCCATCTGTGCACTGGGCGCACTATTTAAACACTGTGCACAGTCCATGCTGTGCCCAGAACAACTTGGTCTTCAAGGTGCCTAGCTATCTGGCTTCCTGATCTGCCTGCTGCATTCCAGTCAAGCCTGCCTAGCATCTGGTTCATGCCTGCTGTTACTACACAGTTCAGCCTGCTGTTGCTACCCAGTCAAACCTGCCTAGCATCAAGTTCAAGCCTGCTGTTGCTACACAGTTCAGTCTGCTGTTGCTACCCAGTCAAACCTGCCTACCATCAAGTTCAAGCCTGCTGTTGCTACACAGTTCAGCCTGCTGTTGCTACCCAGTCAAACCTGTCTAGCATCAAGGTCAAGCCTGCTGTTGCTACACAGTTTAGCCTGCTGTTGCTACCCAGTCAAACTTGCCTAGCATCAAGTTCAAGCCTGCTGTTGCTACACAGTTCAGCCTCACATTGCTACCCAGTCAAGACTGCTGTTGCTACACAGTTCAGCCTGCTGTTGCTACCCAGTCAAACCAGCTGTTGCTATACAGTTCAGCCTGCTATTGCTACCCAGTCAAGCTTGCTGTTGCTATACAGTTCAAGCCTGCCGTTGCTACCTAGTCAAGTATGCTGTTGCTATACAGTACAGCCTGCTGTTGCTACCCAGTTAAGCCTGCTGTTGCTATACAGTTCAGCCTGCCATTGCTACCCAGTCAAGCCTGCTATTGCTATACAGTTCAAGCCTGCTGTTGCTACCTAGTCAAGCCTGCTGTTGCTACCTAGTCAAGCCTGCTGTTGCTACCCAGTCAAACCTGCCTAGCATCAAGTTCAAGCCTGCTGTTGCTACACAGTTTGGCCTGCTGTTGCTACCCAGTCAAACTTGCCTAGCATCAAGTTCAAGCCTGCTGTTGCTACCCAGTCAAGCCTGCCGTTGCTACCCAGTCAAGCCTGCCGTTGCTACCCAGTCAAACCTGCTGTTGCTATACAGTTCAGCCTGCCGTTGCTACCCAGTCAAGCCTGCTGTTGCTATACAGTTCTATCCTGGTCCTGCTATCCTCGTTCTGCAGTCCAGTCCAGCAGCTCTGCGTTCCTGTCCGGTCTAGCAGCTCTGCATTCCTGTCCGGTCCAGCAGCTCCACTCCACTCCACTCCAGTCCGGTCACTTCTTCTGCACTTCAGGGGTCTCATTTACTAAAGGCGAATTGAGTAAAATCACCGGTGTTTGCTGTACTTTACCAGCGATTTGCAAGTCTCCGGATTTACTAAAGCAAAATTTCCACAAACTCTCCGGAGATAAGTGGAGACTTAAATCGCCAGAGATTTTTTTTCCATGAGGAGCATACAAATATCTGGATTTACTAAGGGGAGACTTTCAAAACTGCTGATGTTTGGCCTTAAATTCTCTAAATATAATTCTCAGGGGGATCAGTGGAGAGTTTGTTAAAATCACTGGCAAATGGTCATATACTCATGTGTCAATGTATAAAAGTAAGGTGTAAATGTATTTCAGCTGCTTGTTTAGGCTTAAAAAAAAGCTATGGCTTTTTTTGTGCTGCATATGCATAGTCTATTCTCTGAGACTGTTCTTGCCAAGTGTGGCAAACCGGCATAATCTGTTTTCTAAGACTGTTTTTATCAAGTGTGCCAATCCGGCATAATCTGTTTTCTAAGACTGTTCTTGTCATTTGTGCCAAACCAGCATAGTCTGATCATTGAGACTGTTCTATTTATGCTCATGTCTGTTCATGCACCAATCATTTATTAAACAAGCTTCCTTTCACTACTGCTCGTCTGTCGCTTCCCTCGGAAACCGGGACAGGTCCCACAAAACCTCGTAGTTCGTGACAGTAACTAACTTACCTTGCCCTCCCTCCTCATTTCCCTACCTCCCCCCACCTTCCTTCACTAACTGTAGCGTAGTTATTGCGAGGAACGTCCCCTCAACCGTAACTACGCAACAGTTAGGGACGCCCGATCCTGTCTACAGATTTTTCCTAACTACAAAAATGAAGAAGCCTCTTTCATGCAGTCCACATAAACAACGCTCCGTCCCCTAGCCCGGGGATTCAGTATCTCCACTGCCGTATCAATTAGTGCAATGTTCGATCCAAGGTGCAAGATGCAGTAAAGTGCAAGTGCAGCTGACGAATAAATGTAAACAGCTTCCCACGTGTATCCTCATTTTCTAACGCGTTTCGTCTGACACGCAGACTTTATCAAAGCATCTTGCACATTGGACCTTGGATCGAACATTGCACTAATTGATACGGCAGTGGAGATACTGAATCCCTGGACTAGGGGACTGAGCGTTGTTTATGTGGACCGCATGAAAGAGGCTTCTTCATTTTTGCACCACGGAAGGTGGTCACCGAATATACCGTTTGTGCTATAGTGGAAGTCCTGTACGGCTTTTCAAGGAGGACTGGGTGCTACTACCAACAACTCCCGAGGATCGGGTAATACCCTCCCCAATTCAGCCTACTATTAGCTTTGAAATTTGTGAACTATCCACAACACGCTACTGATTTATCCACTTGTCCTGTGCCATTTATGTTCTCCTATAGGTGAGACTGTATTGAATGGGAATTAGGACGTATGATTCCCTTTTTGTGCATATGAGCTTATATTTACAACATTTTTGTATTGTATTTGCTATCAGCTTCAACACGGTTTTAATGATCAAAAATGTATAGTGAATAAATGTATTACTTTTTTTGACTATAGGTTGCCGCTCATTTTGTTTCTTCAACAGAACCAGCAATTTTTTAAAGTACTAACTTAATCTTATTATCACATCATGTATTTATTTATTTGTACACCGAGTATTGAACATGGTGAGTGTGATATTGAATTTGTGTCCTTTATTACTTGCTGTTTCATCATGTCTAATCCTGGGCCATCTCAGCAAGCTGATGCTGCTGCTGATGACAACCACAGTGGTCAAGTTGTGGGTGCTGCACCCCGAAAAATGAAAAGTGGCAGGAATCTCAGGTTTTACCTACCAGGAGAACTGTGCCCTGGTTGAGGCAGTTCTTCCAATTTATGAAGAAGTGCTTGGGGAACAAGCTGCCACAACATCATACACACGCAATCGGCAACTCTGGAGCCAGGTAGTGAACAGTGTGAATGCTGTGGGTCCATACCGTCAGACCAAAGTCAGTTGCCGGAAACGCTTTTCCAACATCAAGCATAAATTGAACGGTAAATTATTGTCAGAACGTCGAGCAGCTAATCACATTGGTGGTGGTCCTGCAAAAATATTCCATTACCAACCTTATGAGGATCAAATGCAGCGCCAATTCAGCGATGAGGTGCTGGATGGTGTAAATGTCTGTGACACCGATGCTCCGAATCTTGAAGGTAATGTCTATGTTTCTAATGGTGTAACTGATTCCATGGTACAATGGTTTGCATTATTGTTTGTGTTCACATATCCTTTTATTTATACATGTCTGTATTCTTTCAATCTTTATAGTTGCCGGACCATCACAGGCACAGGAATCGGAGCCAGAAGACACACCATATACCCTCAGTTCTTCATCAGAGGAAATTGTGCATGGTGAGTAAGGTCATGACACCTGTCAGAAAAATCTTCAAAATCTATGTTTCTGTAGGTTGTAAAAAGTAAAATCTTTAGTTAATGGCCTATCAATTTAGTCCATCTATGTAGAGTTTAACATGTTAAAATCTACATAATAACAGTAACTTGCTAAGTGGTCATGATTAAACTATGCATGAAACATCTTTTTAAAAAATACACACTAACCTATCTTTTTGCATTGCAGAAGAAACACATCCTGAAAATGTGTTCCAACAGGCATCATGGGTTCCTGAGGAGGAAATGAAATTGTTACTCTGGACCTGCAGGCCATAACTCATACACCAGAGCAACATACCACTGTGGCATATCTGGAGCCACAGCAAATAACACCTCAAAATACAACATCCAATGTTCTGCACTCTGTTTCTGAAACCATGCTGCGTATAGAAGGAACCCAGGAAACAATCATCCCCAGTCATCGTTCCTCAATGAGGCGCATCTTAAATGTTGTTAAACGTACCAACGTTATATGTAATTTGGGTTTCAGTAGTCTGGCTTCGGCAGTGGAACAACAAAATATCCTAATTGCCCAAAATACCAGCGCACTGGAAACAGCAAATAATCTAAGGCGGGAACTCAATGCGCATTTAATGCAGCTTTCTGCTCAAATGATCAGTAATATCCAGCAACAAACGGAACAATGTACCCCTTCATCTGCTGAGACAAGTATGGCCACAACACCACTCAGAGGCCGAGCACATCCCACAACAGCAACACGCCAATCCTTGCACACAAAAAAAATAAGGTCATGACCATTTTTGCTAAATTGATCTAAATGAAGCACTATTCGTGTTATATGTTACAAAATTTAAGTTGCATAATTGTGTTGCTGCAGTTTAATGCAGGTTTATTTATGTTCAAATAAAGATAATTTGAACTTGCAGTTGGGTTTTTCGTCAAAATCATTGGTTGTTATACAAACCATCCTATAACAAAACTGTACTGTGTTTTAAATAGATGACTGCCATAACCCAAATAATAATTCTGGATCATGTTAGAGTTTTTTACAAACATAACCACATATGAAAAAAGTACTTACATGTAAAAACATTGATAATTCAATTTTCCCTTATCTGCCTCCCACCCTCTGTAGAAAGCACATCTCCAGATGGTAACGGGGCATCTTGTAGTTGGTCATCAGCTGCTATAATGTCAGGGGATTGTTGGTTTAGTGCAACGTTATGCAGGAGACAACAAACAAGATCAATATCAGAAACTTTTCAGGCTAATAAAGCAACACACCACCAGTTTTATCAAGACACCTTGTTTTTAAGAGGCCAAAGGTACCTTCTAGTGGCTATGTGTGCCTCATTATATTTGTGTTGCCCAGGAGTATGTGGATTCATCAACCAGGAGCGACACCCATATCCTGAGTCCCCTATGAATAGAAAAAAACACTTTAAAATACTGACCTAGTATTTACATGCACACAAGTTGCCTCACAAAAGCAAAAAACTTACCCAGCAGCCATCCCTTAGGCATTAGTCTAGTTTCAAATTTGGAATACAGGGATGACTCAGAATATAAGAATCATGGCATGACCCAGGGTAGCCAGCAAATACACTCCAAATGTTCATGTTTGCATCACATAGACATATGATCTGAGTTTAGGTGGTCTCAGCGAGATAAGAGTGCAATCTTTAGCACCCAGGACATTTGGAAATCCTGAGATACTATAGAAGGCTAGCTTGTGGGCGCGCCAATGTGACTCCTGGCTTGGGAAGCAAATATATGTTTGTGCAAGTTTCTTTAGTGCACTTAACACGGGTCAAGTAACGTGAAAAATTGGACTGTGAAAGTCCCACCACTCTCCCAGTGACAGCCTGGAAAGAACCAATTGCCAGAAAGTGTAGGACACACATTCATTTATGCATCCCAGGCAATGCATGGGAACGACCTGTTCCAAATCCTTCCTCACCTGCTCATAAACTCTCGGGAGGTGTGCATGGTTAAGCCTAAAGAGTTGCACAACCTCCTGGTCAGACAGGGAGTTTAGGTCCATATGCATGCTAAACACACATACCTGTCGGATTATGCAATGCGTGCGCTGAACCTAGGGCTGGTGATGGTCAGTCTCCTCCATTATACATAACAATGCCCTCCATTCTCAAACACACAAAACACTCATCTGCTTGCAATTTATTACTGCCTTTTATAGGTAACACAGGGCTATATGCATAATTGACTGCGATTTGTCTAAAAGCGCCCCTACTACATGGCGCTTTTCTAAATGGCGATTTGAAGGCGATTCTAAGACGCGCTTTGTGTATACGGCGATTTGGATCATTGTAAAAAGCGCCATGGCGATGTTTGCACTGGCGCTTTTGAAAAAGGCTAAAGTCCTGCGACTTTACCTTTAGTGACTCCCGCGATCATGGTCGATTTTGAGCAAATCGACCTTTGTAAATGGAGCCCTAGAATGTTTCCTGTGTGTGTCTCGAATTGATCACATTACACTGTATATTAGTATCCTTAAATACACTGGAACTTGTGCGCCATCTAGTGTTCCCCTTAAGCCCTTCTTTTCTCTCTATCCATCTCCCCTTTTCCCTCATATGTAATCTCGAATGGGCAGGACTCATCTCCATAGATTGTAATTTCCTATGAGCAGGACTACCCACCCCCTTTATTTCTATATTTAACAATATACAGACAATTAAGTGAATCTGTATTGATGAATCAAATGTAAACTTGAATGGGCAAAATTTATTCCCATCGATTGTAAGGATTTTTTTCCCTTAATAGGCCTGATCCAGACCTACACCTGCTTGTGTTTTTATGCTCGGCATAGTCATAAAACCGCTGTTTTCCATGTTCTGCGCATGCGCGTGGCTATTTTACGACCAGAAACTCTGAACGTACCGTATTTCCCCATGTATAAGATGCACCTTTTTTGAAAAATCTTGTGTCCAAAAACAGGGTGCGTCTTATACAGGGAGGGTTACCATTTTAACATCCAGTCGGCGCTGGTCTGGAGTCAGACCGCGGCTGGATGTTAAAATAAGGTCTTAGCTGCAGCTCCCCTCTCCCCTTTAAAGTTTTCTTACCTTTCAGATCATCCAGCGAGCGGGACTGCGGTCAGAATATGAAGTCCCGCTGTGGCTGAGACTGGGATATGAAGTCCTGTAGTCACAGGCTGTAACAGCAGGACTTCATTTCCCGTCTCAGCCACCGCAGGATGTCATATTCTGGCCGCAGTCCCGCTCGCTGGATGATCTGAAAGGTAAGAAAACTTTAAAGGGGAGAGGGGAGCTTTCCCCATGTATGTATTAAGGTGCGTCTTATACAGGGGTGCGTCTTGTACATGGGGAAATACGGTACTTACGAGACTAAGATCCACAGCGTAACTACGGACGAAGGGGCGAACCATCCACACAACACTCGTAATTACGCTTCGGAGGCGTGGTGAGGCATGTAAATCATACAGTATGGGCGTGCTAAGCGCCGTAACTACGCAAGGAGCCTATGGACATCCACGGTTACGCTCAGAAAAGTTAGGGTAGGGTTTGGTTGGCATAAATACGGTTGACCGAGGGGAGTGCCCAGGGGAGTGCTTCGTAGATACGCTGGCGTAAATACGCTACGCACAAGGGCGTAATATTTGCGTAGGTCTGGATCAGGCCCAAGGAGACAGAATTGATCAGGGTTTATTTTTGCCTTCCTTTGGATCTACAGTATTACTCATTACTAGAATTATTAATTTCCCAGCAATGTTTCAATTGCTCCTCTGCATATTGTTAAAAAAAAATGTAAACTATTTAAAAATAAACTTTTTTATTGTTGCATTTTAGTTGCATACAATAATCAGATGAGGTTTATAAAGCTACGGATGGGCAATAGAGTAGCAGCACTTTGGAATCCTCTTGTACCACAAAGCATCAGACAAGAAATGCCGCTTCTCAGCCTGCAATACTTGTTGGTGCTATCTCATTTTAGAGAATTCTGCACAAATTACATATCAAGTTACATTGTGGAAGATAGGTCATAAAAACAATAGGAAACAGTACAAACTACTTAATGTATCAATACCATATTGGGGACAAATTTAATGTTTTAAATGAAGGGGTGAATAATTAGTATGGGGGTGGCACACCATGGCGCAAAGTCTAACTAAGAGTCTGGGGTTCATTGGAGCCCCTAGTCGCAGGGACTTGACTGTAAGTTCCTAGGTAGCAACCCCCAGTGATAACCCTCAATGGTAACCGATCCAACAAGCCCCCGAACCAAAGTGAATCCTGAGTACCCTTGCGTGACACACAATAACTTACAAGATACCAGGCCCACAAATAGAGAATAGATAACTGAGAAATAGAGAATAGATAGAGTATAGAGGAAGTGTACAGAAAAGAATCAGAACTGCAGAGCAGAAGTGGAGAAACCAGTGGAAGGTAACCCACTGAGAAACAGCACTGGTAAAGCTAATCATGAGGCATAGGAACCACACAGGGTAAGTTAGAGTGAGATGGAAATACTCCACAAACCAAAAAAATATGTGAGTAATAAATGCGCAGAACTCACAGAGAGACAGATGGAAGGACTCACGAGTACGGTGCGAGTGCAAGTAAACTCAGAGCACACACATAGAAAGAGCAGGATAACACACACTTTTTGGAAAACTTAGAGCACACAAGAGTCTAAGGGGCACCAATTTTTCTGCTTGCTCAATGCGCCTAAATATCTAGTTATCGCTCTGCTCTTATATACTTATTCTAGAGCACAGTTTCTCAACCAGTGGTACTAGGACCAGTTGTAATCAGGGCAACTGGGAAAGCTTTTCAGAAGGTAGCAGCCGTACCTGTACTTTAACCAGGTGCAATACCATAATCCATTTAGCCCTCTATTCTAAATAATGCGTGCCATTCCTACAGAAGCCGAAAATACACATTGTGGGTGGGGGTGGCATGTAAATTGTACAGTATGGGCTGGGGTAGGCACTTATGTATGACAAGGCATTACCTACAACCAGAGTTACGCAAGGAAAAGTTGAGGTAGGGTTCTGAGCATGTAAGTCAGCTAAGTGCAAGGGGGGTGCCAGGGGGAGTGCATTATCCTCTACATGTTTGGCGCATGCGTATGTAAAACGGCCTTAAGTCTGGATCAGGCCTATATGCATATAACCGATAATAGGCATTTGGTTTTGGTTTGTTTGCCTTGTATTGCAAATCTAGCTAAAAAACACCTATAAATCAGCACAATGGACCTGATCCAGACATCTGTGTGCTTTCTGTACACATGGAGGTCTGGAGGTCTGCATGGAAGAAGGGAGTGATTTATGTGTCCAGGACCCTATCTTAACTTCTCGCCGCTGCCCACGTCACTTCATTAACACGCCTATCCCTGCCTTTGTTGCGGGAATTAGGAATGTGAAAATGAAGTGCTTCGAATCTCCTAGCGTAACATCTGCCGTGCGCATGCGCACATATAACATTTTTGGGGACTTACGCAAGCGGCTTGTGTATCTCCCCTAATGTTCTTAATTAAGGACAGAGACGGGCTGGGCCAGGTACCCCCTGGGCCGCACTGCCATCTGTTATTTTAGGGCCGCATCTGTATGGCCTGCGGCTGTCTTGCTCTGGCTCTCTCACTGTGGCTTTCTTACTCTGGCTCTCTCACTGTGCCTCTCTTACTCTGGCTCTCTCACTGTGCCTCTCTTACTCTGGCTCTCTCACTGTGCCTCTCTTACTCTGGCTCTCTCACTGTGCCTCTCTTACTCTGGCTCTCTCACTGTGCCTCTCTTACTCTGGCTCTCTCACTGTGCCTCTCTTACTCTGGCTCTCTCACTGTGCCTCTCTTACTCTGGCTCTCTCACTGTGCCTCTCTTACTCTGGCTCTCTCACTGTGCCTCTCTTACTCTGGCTCTCTCACTGTGCCTCTCTTACTCTGGCTCTCTCACTGTGCCTCTCTTACTCTGGCTCTCTCACTGTGCCTCTCTTACTCTGGCTCTCTCACTGTGCCTCTCTTACTCTGGCTCTCTCACTGTGCCTCTCTTACTCTGGCTCTCTCACTGTGCCTCTCTTACTCTGGCTCTCTCACTGTGCCTCTCTTACTCTGGCTCTCTCACTGTGCCTCTCTTACTCTGGCTCTCTCACTGTGCCTCTCTTACTCTGGCTCTCTCACTGTGCCTCTCTTACTCTGGCTCTCTCACTGTGCCTCTCTTACTCTGGCTCTCTCACTGTGCCTCTCTTACTCTGGCTCTCTCACTGTGCCTCTCTTACTCTGGCTCTCTCACTGTGCCTCTCTTACTCTGGCTCTCTCACTGTGCCTCTCTTACTCTGGCTCTCTCACTGTGCCTCTCTTACTCTGGCTCTCTCACTGTGCCTCTCTTACTCTGACTCTCTCACTGTGCCTCTCTTACTCTGGCTCTCTCACTGTGGCTCTCTCACTGTGGCTCTCTTACTCTGACTCTCTCATTGTGCCTCTCTTACTTTGGATCTCTTACTCTGGCTCTCTCACTGTGCCTCTCTTACTCTGGCTCTCTCACTGTGCCTCTCTTACTCTGGCTCTCTCACTGTGCCTCTCTTACTCTGGCTCTCTCACTGTGCCTCTCTTACTCTGGCTCTCTCACTGTGCCTCTCTTACTCTGGCTCTCTCACTGTGCCTCTCTTACTCTGGCTCTCTCACTGTGCCTCTCTTACTCTGGCTCTCTCACTGTGCCTCTCTTACTCTGGCTCTCTCACTGTGCCTCTCTTACTCTGGCTCTCTCACTGTGCCTCTCTTACTCTGGCTCTCTCACTGTGCCTCTCTCACTGTGGCTCTCTTACTCTGACTCTCACTGTGCCTCTCTTACTCTGGATCTCTTACTCTGGCTCTCTCACTGTGCCTCTCTTACTCTGGCTCTCTCACTGTGCCTCTCTTACTCTGGCTCTCTCACTGTGCCTCTCTTACTCTGGCTCTCTCACTGTGCCTCTCTTACTCTGGCTCTCTCACTGTGCCTCTCTTACTCTGGCTCTCTCACTGTGCCTCTCTTACTCTGGCTCTCTCACTGTGCCTCTCTTACTCTGGCTCTCTCACTGTGCCTCTCTTACTCTGGCTCTCTCACTGTGCCTCTCTTACTCTGACTCTCTCACTGTGCCTCTCTTACTCTGGCTCTCTCACTGTGGCTCTCTCACTGTGGCTCTCTTACTCTGACTCTCTCATTGTGCCTCTCTTACTTTGGATCTCTTACTCTGGCTCTCTCACTGTGGCTCTCTCACTGTGTCTCTCTTACTCTGGCTCTCTCACTGTGGCTCTCTCACTGTGTCTCTCTTACTCTGGCTCTCTCACTGTGGCTCTCTCACTGTGTCTCTCTTACTCTGGCTCTCTCACTGTGCCTCTCTTACTCTGGCTCTCTCACTGTGGCTCTCTCACTGTGTCTCTCTTACTCTGGCTCTCTCACTGTGGCTCTCTCACTGTGTCTCTCTTACTCTGGCTCTCTCACTGTGGCTCTCTCACTGTGTCTCTCTTACTCTGGCTCTCTCACTGTGGCTCTCTCACTGTGTCTCTCTTACTCTCTTTGCGCCGTTGCGATTCCCCGCTACGATGTTGCAGATTGCGAAATAGGGACAGCCGAAAGTGTCTTTTCGGCTGTTCCTATTTTGAATGTGTAACATGGCAGAATTTTTTCCTATGAATGGGTGAGTATGCGATTTGCATACTCACCCATTCATTTTCGGAAAACAGCGCTGCCGCCGGACCACACCACCGGAGAGGTGAGTAACCCTCTCCGGGGATTTAGGGTTAGGCTGTGGAAAGGGGGACTTAGGGTTAGGCTGCAAGAGGGGGGACTTGGGTTAGGCTGTTGTATGGTCAGGGTGAGGTTGCATGGTCAGGGTGACAGATTGTATGGTCAGAGTGACAGATTGTATGGTCAGGGTGAGGTTGCATGGTCAGGGTGACAGATTGTATGGTCAGAGTGACAGATTGTATGGTCAGGGTGAGGTTGCATGGTCAGGGTGACAGATTGTATGGTCAGAGTGACAGATTGTATGGTCAGGGTGAGGTTGCATGGTCAGGGTGACAGATTGTATGGTCAGAGTGACAGATTGTATGGTCAGGGTGAGGTTGCATGGTCAGGGTGACAGATTGTATGGTCAGAGTGACAGATTGTATGGTCAGGGTGAGGTTGCATGGTCAGGGTGACAGATTGTATGGTCAGAGTGACAGATTGTATGGTCAGGGTGAGGTTGCATGGTCAGGGTGACAGATTGTATGGTCAGAGTGACAGATTGTATGGTCAGGGTGAGGTTGCATGGTCAGGGTGACAGATTGTATGGTCAGAGTGACAGATTGTATGGTCAGGGTGAGGTTGCATGGTCAGGGTGACAGATTGTATGGTCAGAGTGACAGATTGTATGGTCAGGGTGAGGTTGCATGGTCAGGGTGACAGATTGTATGGTCAGAGTGACAGATTGTATGGTCAGGGTGAGGTTGCATGGTCAGGGTGACAGATTGTATGGTCAGAGTGACAGATTGTATGGTCAGGGTGAGGTTGCATGGTCAGGGTGACAGATTGTATGGTCAGAGTGACAGATTGTATGGTCAGGGTGAGGTTGCATGGTCAGGGTGACAGATTGTATGGTCAGAGTGACAGATTGTATGGTCAGGGTGAGGTTGCATGGTCAGGGTGACAGATTGTATGGTCAGAGTGACAGATTGTATGGTCAGGGTGAGGTTGCATGGTCAGGGTGACAGATTGTATGGTCAGAGTGACAGATTGTATGGTCAGGGTGAGGTTGCATGGTCAGGGTGACAGATTGTATGGTCAGAGTGACAGATTGTATGGTCAGGGTGAGGTTGCATGGTCAGGGTGACAGATTGTATGGTCAGAGTGACAGATTGTATGGTCAGGGTGAGGTTGCATGGTCAGGGTGACAGATTGTATGGTCAGAGTGACAGATTGTATGGTCAGGGTGAGGTTGCATGGTCAGGGTGACAGGTTGTATGGTCAGAGTGACAGATTGTATGGTCAGGGTGAGGTTGCATGGTCAGGGTGACAGGTTGCATGGTCAGGGTGACAGGTTGTATGGACAGGGTGACAGGTTGTATAGTCAGAGTGACATTTTATATGGTCAGGGTGAGGTTGCATGGTCAGTGTGACAGGTTGCATGGTCAGGGTGACAGGTTGTATAGTCAGAGTGACAGGTTGCATGGTCAGGGTGACAGGTTGTATGGGCAGTGTGATAGGTTGTATGGTCAGGGTGACAGGTTGTATGGGCAGTGTGATAGGTTGTATGGTCAGGGTGACAGGTTGCATGGGCAGCAGGATGGAAGGGTAGTGCAGCTTACTAAATATGTTACAATGTGCAACTTTCTTAATATAATACATTTATATATATATCTCTGAAGAACTTAATTGGCTATATAAATATATAGTCAGGCCTCAGGTGCAATGTGTTATCTGATATAAAACCATGGTAATGGCAGGATTCTTAGGATGATTATAAAAACCAGATGTTGGTGCAGAAGCCTATACTGGATCACCAGTGAAATAATGTTAACCTTACAGTGCTCCAATTGTTTACTTGAAAACCACTCTTTAAGGACGGGATGTTATTCATGGGCCACTGCAGGGGCTTTCCCCCAAGGCTAAAATTTGCCAATTAGCTCCTGATTAAGGATCAGGCCCAAAGTCCACAATAGTCCTTTACACAATTCATGATTTCTGGTTTTAACAATTTCTTGTTTGGGTGGATGATGCCAAACATTTAAAAGGAGGAAGTGATAGTTACATTTATTTAAAGCTCTACCGCTACCAAATTCTTATCTTACCACCCTGTTTTTTTCTTTGTTGTTCTATGTTCTATATTAGTTTATTTATCATGTTTAGTCTATTTGTGGATATTTCATGTTGGTTAATAAAAGCACAATCAGATCAGTCTACTCAGGTAAGTTGTGGGTTAAAATTTGACATAACAGAAAAAAAAGATATGAATATAAATGGGTTAGGTGCACTTGATTGTACACTACATACCTTATGTACCAGTGTCTATAATTTTACTTTGTGCCTTATATCTCTCCCATAGGCAACATGTAGAGATTGTAAAAAAAAAAATGCAAAAAAAATAAAATAAACAAGAAACACAGCAAAAGCAGTTCTGTTATGCAAATAATAAGCAGAACTTTTTCTTCCCCTGCTTCCGTTTTTAAGTCTTGTCTAAAAAAAAGTTAAAAGAAAAAAACACAGCCAACATGATTACTGTGCAAAATGTATTAAGTTAATACAATAAACAGCCTATCAGTGTATCCTGCGGCCATGGCATTCCATTGTTTCTTGAATCAACCTTTATAACCCCAACTTTAACTTCCCACCACAGGTCAATGCTTCACCTGAATAATGGGCTGGATACTGACCTACAGGCTACTTACGGCTGCCCGAGGCCATTACGGTGGCAGTATAGTACGTAGCGCCCGTATGGCATCGTAAGAAGGTTGTGCACATGCACACAACCTTCAAAACAGGGGAATTACGTACGACATGTACGTAATTCCCCTGTCGACCATAGCCCAGGATCTGGGCCAATGACACTAACACAGAGGTGGAACTAGCAAGCTGTGGGCCCAGGTGCAAAAAATATGCTTTGGTCCTGATGATATCCCAGGTAACCCGGTAGGGAGCCTCTGCGGTACGGTGATGATGGATGTTGGCCCTTGTATCGGCATGGGCCCCGCTGCACCTATTGCACCAATGGTAGTTCTGCCCCTGCACTAACACCAATGTAGTGGCAAAATATGAGCTCACAGTTTATTCACAAATATCTTTTGTCAAAGGTGGCAAAAAAAACTATGGGTCAACAAACTCCATCATAAAAGCCCCCTAACGATGGGGGTATCAACATAAATGCCCCAAGTGGTGAGGTATCAACATCCTGTGCATAACATACACACATGTTGGTTCTATTGCATATATTATACCCTAGCAAATCCCTGTATAGACCCTAAAAGGAACATGGTCAGATGATGGTAATGGTCACCCCCCCAGTAGGAACAAATGACAGGTCCAGCACTCCAAGCAAACATTATAAAACACTATGTGACAGCATATATATAAAAAGGAGGTTTAGTTCACAATATAGCTATATTGGGTTAAGCTCACCTGCTCAGCATCAAGGCACCACCTGTAGGTGGTTCAACAGATTGGAGGAGTGGACTTTCAATAGCCAGTTCCTGGGAGGTCTGATTGTCGGTTATAGCAAACTGGTTTCCTGAGTTTGCCTGCCTTTGTTTCTCCTTGTGCTCTTGCCTTGGATCCTGTCATCTTGCTTCCTTTATTCATTCATGGATTTACCCTCTGCCTTCCAGTTACTTTCTCTGTCTCTGTTGTCTGCCCTGTCTTCCCTGTGAAGTGTGCGGCGTGTGTATCTTGCTGCGCACACGCTAGCGGCTTTGACCTTGGTTAGGTGTTGCTTATTCCCCTCTGAGTGGTTTGTGTACGTCATGTCACACTGTCTGTACCTGCTGGGTGAGTGATTCCCTCCGCTAATACACTGTGTGTGCGCATTGTGTTTACCATCTCACAGCGTCCGCTTGCCGAACTCCATCTCTGTGTTTACTATCTCTACGCCGTGAGTCTATCACAGTATCTGTTACTACTACTGTGTTTTCCACCTCTCAGTCTGTGCCCTAAGAGTGTGAGTCAGCCCATCAGACTCTGCTTCTCTGTATAACAGTGTGCTCTGTTACATCTATCAGAATGTTCCACTTTCCATACCCTCCTGGGTCATGTTGTCCATCTATGTTCCTACCCCTGTGTTTGTCATCTGCCAGTGGGCCAGGTTCCTTGTTGAGGGCCCTGTTTGGTGTCTGTACCACCTCTGGGGTATTTCATTGTGACCTACACTACCTCTGTTACCTATATCTGCTCTGTGGACAGTGTGTAGGATATCAGTCTGCATCTCTGTGTGTAAGGGTTCCAGTCTGTATTCCTGTGCATAAGGGTTCCTGTTTGTTTCTCTGGTGCATGGGTTCCAGTTCAGGAGCCTGCGCTTGATAGCTTGAAGGCTATCACTGGGGGCTGCGACCTATCAGGTGCCAGCAGCCTAGACTATCCCCACCATCTGGGGCTGTGGTGAATACCTGGTCTTGGTTTAGACTCCGCACCCTGGTGAGAACCCTTCCTGGTTAACTGTAACACATAGTGGGCAACTGGTGCACCTTCAAAAAAAGGTTGAGAATCACTGACAAAGACTGTTTTGTTTAGAGACCAAAGGGAGTTGTGGAAGAAAGGTTATTGTTAATGCTGTTGCAAAACCTGAAATATAGCATATATTTATTTAGTGTTAGGTAAAGTACAGTGAGAGACTAGTTATGCAATCTACTTCCTATATTTTGTAGAAAATATGCAATGTGACAGCATTTGCCATAATGATTTGCAACTGTCTACTTGCTTAAGTATTAATGACTATCTTTTCCCTCCTGGCGGATGAGTATATGGCTTCCGTTGGTCGGGAGCTAATTCCTTCCCCCTATGTCCCCCTTATTTACCCTCCCGTCCCTTAATTCTTGTTCTGTCTTTCTTAAGATCACTTAGAAACGGATTCACATTTAATAACGCTAGCTGACCTGACTTAACTGGAGGGCGCATGCGCCCTCTAGACTTTACACTAGGGTCACTATTGTAACTTTGTTCCGTCCGAGCTGTGCTTCCCTTCTCCCCGCTAAAGCGGGTAGGGGGGAGCATGTTAAGTGTACAGGGAGGGAGGGGGCTCCCACGCTGTAGCGGATCAGCGATTGTACGGACCGCTGTTCCGCATGCTACATTTAAGGCAGACTTATGGCAGCATAAGCTGCCATAAAGCCCGCACGCGAGAGGGGAGTGACAGGGGGTGTGTATCCCCCTCTCGCTCGCATAATTACAGACCCCCGCACGCACGGAAAACATGCGGGGGGTCTTAATCCGGTCCCTAGTTCACATTTTTACTTAAATACAACAGCATTTCTTTGTTTAAGCTTCATTTATTAATCTGTAATATTGTATATGGTTCTGTTACAGTTTTATGTCGGAGATTCAATATTCACATGCTATTGCGCAATTTATATTATCATTGTTGTTAACCATCATTTCTGTATTCCTTCTGGATTCTATGTGATATACTGTTGTCTAAATAAAAGGATAAAAAAAAAAAGTATTAATAACTATAATTTTTAGCAATGACAGTGCAATCATAAAAGCTAAGAAAGCTGGGCATTTTTTATATAGTTTATGCATACAACTGATAATAGGGATTTGGTTTAAAAACACATAAAAATCACAAAGTCCACAATTATCCTTTACACAGTCCATGGTGGATGACGCCAAACATTTAAAAATGAGGAAGTAATAGTTAGAAATGTTTAAAGTTCCATTTCTTCCAAATTCTAAGCATAACCTGTTTTTTTTTCATTGTAGGTCTCCAGCCTAAAAATGACTGTTTAGAAAAGCGACATAGATAGAGCTCATTTTCGGCTGTCTTTATTTTGAAAAACAGCCTTTTTTTTATTGTGTTTTTCAATGGGCAAGTATGCCGATCAGCACACTTACCCATTCATTTTTGGAACCTGCTGCCTGCCGCAGACCCCACCGGAGAGGTAAGTAATCTCTCTGGGGACTTTTATGGTAAGGGTTATGCTCTGGGGAAGGGAGGATTAGGGTCATAGAAGGGGGGCTAGGGTCAGCCTGCGGGTAGGGTAGTCTAGGTTTAGGAGTTAAGCAGCATAGGGGGGAGTGGAGTTTTAGAGTTAGGTGCTAGGGAAGGAAGGGTTAGGGTCAGGCTGCGGGGAAAGGAGGGTTAGGGTAAGGAATAGGGAAAGGTTTGAGTTTAAATTTATATTTACCATTCGGCGCTCCGTCTCTTCAAGGCAAAATATTAGTTTATGTATAATGCTTATTCTCTGTGTTGCTATTTCAAGTTGGCTAATAAAAACACAAGCAGATCTGTCACTTAGGTGCAATTGATCCTACACTCCAAACATTATGTACCAGTGTCCATCATTTTTGCCTTATTTCTCTCCCAGTCAACATGTAAAGTATGTAGAAAAAAAAACCCAAAGAAAAACAGGCAGTTCTGTCATGCAAATATTAAGCAGAACTTTTTTCTTCCCTGTTGTGACCTCACCTAAAATTATAAGTGAAAAACATGTTTACTGCAGGTTACTATGTGGAAAAGATAATACAATTCCAACTAAAAATTATTTCTTTGTATATTTATAAACATTAATGCCATAATGGAAAGTTGAACTATAATAGAAAATTGAACACTAAATGCAAAGCTAAACTTGTTATTCAAGTAAGTTTGAAACTTTTGAAGAACAAAGTGATTTTATGAGTATTATTAGATGGTTAAAACATATCTAACATAATTAGATAATTCTACTTAGAGAATAAATATAAATGCTGTCAGCAGGTAGCTTGCTGGATTGTGGCTACAAAAACCCAAGCTGTCTGCTATGTTTGGTTGCTTGTTTTCATGGGATGAGGAAACAGACATTACAGTCATCCATCCCAGGCCAGCCCTGGAAATACCCCAGTCACATTACACACAGCTATCCAATGCTTTAGTACACGGCAAGTCATGTGACGCTTACCCCGTTGTCAAATGATGCCGGAGGTGCGCGTGACCAAGTAGAGCGACAAGTCTATCAGCCAATAGGAATTAATAGTGGGCGGAGCTTTGCGTATAAACCTGGGGTCTATTTGCAGGAGAGCGGTAGACTGGAGCTGAGGCTGACAGGTGGGTATGCGGCTGTGTCTGTTCTGTGTAGGGTCGTATTTCCTTTCCTCCATGTAGTTCCAGTGTGCAGTTTTTATAGTTTAAGACATCACTCCATAACTTATTTCTATGTTTATTGCTATAAAGGAAGTATAGTGTTTATCTGTTTTGTGCTTTGCATGTTTAAGTGGCTGTTGATTATTTTTATTCTCTTGAGGCTGCAATATATATGTACATTGTGTGTTTTTTTATTTTATGTAATTTTCTTGCAGATGATTATTTTTATTGTTAGGCTTCGGTATAATGTTGCAAATGTTTTGAGGTATCAAACCAGTTATAGTTACCATTTACATGCTGGGTGAATGCTCTTTTAAACCTCTAATAATTTTTACACTTATGTGCATATTTACTTGTTCCTTTTACATTTTTATAATAATGCTCTAATGCATATTGTAGCTTTAAGATGCTTTTAACTTCTAAACAAAAAGCACTGCAGTCATCAGTTAGTGTTATAAAATAAAGCAGTTTTTTTTTTTCTTTAGTTGTACTACAACAGTAATGGACTGTTATAGACCTTTGAGGGTCCCATTGTGTGTCTCTAACCATCCAAACCATGCATGTTCTCGTCAATGTTTGTAACAAATGCAAACTATATTTATCAAATATCACTCATGGCATAAGTAAGAGGTGGCACAATAATTCAGAGTTAAACTGTAACACAAGGAAGCTGGGATTATTGGGAGAATTCTGTAAGGAAACTTGATACCAGTGACTGCTGTAACCAAGTAGTAATTTTTTTTTTGTATTTGTCTTTGATTTTGCTAAAAGCTGTTTGTTTTAACTGCAATACAATGTACTATGTAATGGATGTATTGATTGTGCTGATATTTTGTATTGAGTCCTCTGCTTGTATATGAGAAGAGCTTTTCTTTTGGAGCTTGGAAGAAGTCATGGTTGGTATCTGGGCCTTCCCTGTTCTCTTTCGGTTTCAGTAATTTTTTTGTTCATGTGACCATGATTCACCTTGGGTGTAGCTTGCAGCAGTGGGAACTTGAACCTGAATGTTGCATTATAAACTCAAAATTGTCAACTTGTCTAAAATTGCATGGTTAAGGGAAACAAGTATTCTATTTAAGTTCTTCTCAAACTTTTTTTGGGGAGGTGCCTGTTACTCACTATGGAATCATGTCAAGTACTGATCTGCATATCTTGTAGAAACATACCCAAGACCCATACATATTTTTTTTTTTTTGTCGTTTACATATTTTTGTAGAGATTCCAAGGTTCATTTTCTAGATATGTCACTTATCCCTAATATTGTTTTAATTATGTCCTTTGCCATTTGGTATCATTTCTCCTTACAACCTTGTTCATTTGCACTTGAGTACCATCTGACAGTGATCTGAGTACCACTAGTCGAGGTTGAGAACCCCTGATCTTTTTCATTGACTTCAAGTTTCTGTTGAAAATTGAGACCTGATTCAATTGGGGGGGTTGGTGACAAGCATCTGACAGACCAGTGGAATCTTGATGCTCAGCTTAAAATACAGTATACTATTTCCACACTGACTCCACAGTCCGAGCCGGGACTATTTTTTTTTTTTTACATTCTAGAAAAACTGATTTGCTGTGATTGTGAGGTTGTGATAAAGATGACTGTGGCTTCACTTCTGCTGATAGTGGTATCTGTGGTTTGGACAGGAAAAGTACTAAGTTGTTAAAACAGAAGAGATCATTTGCATTAACTGTAAAGTTAAATATTTTTTTATTCCCTTTTTCTTAAAACCGGGTATTATAGTTTTGTGACATGTGGGTACTGTTCTTTTCCATTATGAATTTGGGTTATATGTGTGACCCGGTTTGAATGCTAGAAATAGTACTTGAAATGCACCCCCTATGCTTTGGTAGCAGAAAACGTTTGTAGGTTATACCCCTTTCACATCACCACCCCGGCAATATTCCGGGTTCACAGACCCGGGAAATTGCTGGGGCAGCAGAGGATCCCAGGGTCACAGACCCCGTTTCACACTGCAGGGCAGACCTGGGAAATTCAGAGACCCGGCCCTGCCCTGTCGTCATCAGACAGAGTAATTTGTTTACGGTTGCTCTGGCAACACTTGTTGAAAAACCCGGGTAGCACCTTTCACACTGCACCCCTACCCGTGTTGGAGCCGGGAATAACCCTTCTTTTCACCCGGGTTGAATTCCCGGGTCTTCAGACACGAGTCCACCGGAAGTGCACCTTTCACATCTCCATGAAATACCCGGGATTTTGCCGAGACCCGGGTTTTTGGCGAAAATCCCGGGTATTCCATGGTGATGTGAAAGGGGTATTAGAATAGTTTATTAAAATTTTATTGTTAGCTTTTTTATTTTTCTTTAAATGCATATTTTTTTTACAGGCTTTTGTATAATGCCCTCCTATTACATAGCACTTTATGACTTTACCAGTTGTTATAGCATAACTGGATAGTAGCAGACAGCTTACAAACACTTAAGAAGGAAAATATGCACAGAGAAACCCTCCCTGGCTAACCTAAATCCCTCCCACATCTACCGAAGTCCACCTCAAGGCGGCATTAGCACACCTCTTTCTGACTAAACTACTGTGCAGTCTTTAAAGATCACACCGAGTCCATCTACATACCGAACTGTTACATAGATTGCATAAATGATCGACTATGCTTGCATAGTAGGTCATTTCAGGAAATTACATGCTTAAGAAGCCAGAGCTTCTTAGTTGTGATCTTTAAATGTGTTATTTACATATTACTGTTTCCTTCTCCTGACCTCTAAATGTTTTGTTATAGTGATTAGGGTACTTATAATGTTGCCTTTTTTATTGTTTTACTTGTGTAAAATGCATTTTTCAATTAGGCTTTATATGCAGCACAGATTTTTATTTAAATAGGATTGGATAACTACAATACTAAACTTTTTAATTTATTGTTCAATATTTAACCTAAGAATTAATTATTGCAATCACTTCTCAGTAATAAAACTTTACCCCTACAATCTTTGTTGCAGCTGCTAGACAATTGATCCTTTGTTTTTCACCTCCGCCACTCCTTATGTAGACTACCTGTAACAAAGGTCTTGTACTGTCACCCTAGGTGTTCTGAGACGTATTATACCACAAACAACCTTAACAAACCACGTTTTTTTGTTTATTCAAGCATATTCTAATTACTACTAACTGTTGGGTGCCAAAAGAAACACTTTAAGGACAAACGCTTGTGTTGCTAGATTATACAACTAAGCTTTTCCCATTCATTAGCTCTTATACAGTATGTAGCACACCAATTATTAACTGCAGTTTTAAGGATTATGAAATGACAGCTAAGGCATTTTTTGCAATGAAATGCTTAGACAATTAGTACTAAGTTAGGGAAACTTGTGTGTTCCAGACCTCTTTAACCATTTAATCCCTTTGCAGTATTCTACACTCTATACATTGACGGCTGCAAACCTATTCCTATTTATTGCTGAGGGCATATGAGTGGGTGAGCAGTGTTCAGTTGTGTCAAGTCTTGCCATAGTCTAAGGACTCTGGTGTTTTGAAATGTATAGGACAAATGACCTGCAAAGGAAGTGAATCTTGTATCATTTAGTAAAAAGCACATGTGTTGTAATAGATAATGTGTGGTCATGTGTGAATCCCGTGGTTGCAAGAAAGCTATAGTACCACATAACAAGTGCAATGTGAAAATAATGGCAGGTGGTAGACTATATATTTTTCTGGTGGTTTTGACTAGAAGTGTCATTTCCTTTAGAATAAAGGAAAATAATTTTTACTGACCTAGGTTTGCTGAAAAGCTTCACTTCTAAATCTAGAAAAGCAGTGTGGAGGCTCAGTGAGTAGCTCTTATGCCTCACAGCGCTGATTTCATGAGTTTGATTCCCAGACTAAGCCTTACCTGTGTGGAGTTTGTATGTTCTCCCCATGTCTGTGTGGGCTTCCTCCCATGCTCCAAAAACATGCTGGCAGGTTAAGTGGCTGCTGACTAAATAACTATAGTCTCTATGTATGTTAGGTACTTTTAATATGTAGCTCCAACAGAGACAGACTGATGTGAATGTCTAATGTTTTCTGTAAAGTGCCACAGTCAACTCATACCCTCCAACATGACCCCCTCCATTCGGTACATAATACTCTGCTCCTGCTCTTCCTTCCTAAAATGATTGCAGTCACCTGTGTTACACACCTTTCTATTCGAATAACGTGTGTAACGCAGGTGACTGCAATCATTTTAGGAAGGAAGAGCAGGAGCAGAGTATTTTATACCGAATGGAGGGGGTCATGTTGGAGGGTCTGTCAACTTGTGGCGCTATATAAATAAGCAATAATAGGAAAGTGTCACAATCTGCCTAATTTCTTCTGCCCATCATAAGACATAGGAACTGTCTTAAGCTTTGTCAAAGGACAATCTTTGCTTGAGATACAACAATGCAATGAAAAGCCATACATGATGGATCGTATCACAAATTCAGAAGGTCGGATACCTCTTGGCTACAATGTGATCAGTAGAAATGGTAATATTGAACTTTTCGAAGGTTTATTGTATATTGTGTATGTAGAAGTCTGGCAAGGTTACATGACTCATCTGTACTCTTCAAAAAAACAAACACACAATCTTTATCCATAAGTTTGCTAGTCACATTTTGTCTTTACTTTTATAATGAACGCATTGGTGTCTTGTACCTGAGTTGTGAGGTATGTATTTTCAAAGGAAGGTCAGGAAAGTTAGACTAAACTAATGGTTTGTTTCAAATAAATGGTGTACTAAAAATCTTTCTGTAGCACTCAAAACAAACTAATTTTTAGATTGAAAAGCTAACCAGAATTATTACAAAATTAGTGACCATGACAAGAACGTTATTGTTTGTTGAAAACAGTCACAAACATTATGGTTACAGTTCTGTTATCTGCCTGGTAATGAATCAAACGGCTGTCCACACTGCCCCTCCTACATTATCTCAAAAGCAGAATGGTGTGTTAAAGCAGTGGTGCAAGGCCTTCACATGAATACGTTAAAACTTTACTATCAATTACAGCCATGGTAGTAAGTTTCAGAAATTTCACTTTAATAATCTCTGGACAGAAAAATCTACACTCACGTTTAATAGTACATTGATATGTGTTCTTAACCTGAGGTTTGTAAACAAACTAGCCCTACATATATGGGAGAGTCTTAGTTAGGGCTCACCAAATCTTCAGATAAAGTAAATGCCAGGACATAAATTTAGCAGTCTGGTACTATTTTTTTTTTTTTTTTTTTCCCTCCATTGTGTGCTTGCTGACATGGAAGAGTAACCACTGCAGTCTATGCAGAGCAGAGGTCAGTGTGGCAACTAATGCCTCATATGCTGGGACTGTCAGTACCCTGGGCACTTCTGTCCCAGCAGTTTCAGTGGGTGAAAAGGATGTGATCACCTCACCGGTCATCCCATGGATAAATGAGTGGTTGCTCCAACCATGAGTCCTATTTCATCTATAGCAAACAGTATTAGAGTTGAGAGGTGATGCTTCCCAGCCCAAGTCTAAATAACAGTGTGATAGTAAAGCTGGTCAGTATCTGTGTGCAGTAAACAATTCAAAGATATATCCCTGCATGCAAAGAATACAATTAACTTGACTCCCCCTACAATCAACATGGTTTAGCCCAGTAGTAACTAAGGTCAAGTACTTCAGTCTGGCTCCAGCCCAATCGCAAGTTAAAACTGTACCTGTTATTGCCAAGTCTGCTTGCAAGAAGTCTAAAGGAATTTTTTTTGCATCTTGATTATAAATATTTGAATTGGCCAAATATGTGCCACAATGTTCTGTTCTTGAATCTTAAATGCTGTGAGGTTGTGTGGCAAAGGCCGTAAAAGACTACCTATAGCAGCGTGCTTTAACTTAAATAATAGACTGCTGTTTATCCAAACTGTGTTTACACATGTAACGCAACTTGCTTTAAGGAATATGTAAAACATTTGTTAAAATCCTGAACATTCACTGAAAAAATAAAAATAAATCCATATTTGGTAATGGACTAAGGATTCTTTTTTTTTTTTACGACCTAGTAATTACATTATGTTGCTATTAGATGAATTAACAAAGCAGATATTACAACCTGGCTTGGTGTGTAATGGCCTAAAACATAAGACCTTTCATAGACTCCTTTTATTTTAATCTATAGAATGTGTGCTTGTCCTCTTGTAGTGCTCTTCATGTCTATTCGCATCTTTCATGTGCATAAATGTCTCATCTTACACTTAATCTTTCTGCAGGATGGCTCCCCCTTGGCATCTCTTGCTGTTGGTTGCCTCAGTTGGTGCAGTTCAGTGCCCTGATGGGACCAAATGCAATGAGAAGACTCTTTGCTGTGAGCTTCCTGATGGTAATGGATATGGATGTTGTCTAGAAGATGAAGTGAGTGGTAATTAAGAAACTGGCATTCACTTCTATGCTTGTCTGACGTTTATGTACCAAAAAAAAAAAGGACCCTTGCACACTTTGTGTACAGTTACCTGCTATAGCGCTCTCCCCAAACTTGAAATCACAAAATAGTAAATTGTCGTCTTAGTGCTATTTAGAAAGAAACCCGGTAGCAAATGGTGGAGGTTTCAATAGGAATGCCCTGAGATCTGTCTGTAGAACATAAACATTCAATGTTTGATAATTCCTACGTCCTAGCTACATTTTAAGCAATACACTAATAAAGTATTAATGCTATAATAATCAGAATAAAGACATGGGGGAAAAAAAAAGGATGTGCTTCCACATCTCTCCTTAATTGTTGCATAAATGTTAAATAACCAAATAATCTTGAATTCATAGCTGCTCAGTATAACCAGGAGGCTATAGTGATATTGGATCGGGCCTAATAATAAATGAATGCTCTATGATCAATAGAATAAGTATCTATCTTTCGGATTACAAATATTTCTCATAGGGCCAGGTGCATATGAGGGAAAACATCTACTTAAACCAAGGAAAGAAGAGAATCACTTCTGTGCACTCTTAATGGTTACTTGTACCCCTGATTAGATATTCATATTTTATTGATAAATCATTAAAAATGTTGAACTGCAAAATGTATAAAAGGAAAGTTATGTAGGAAGTGTGAGACAGAAAGTGATTTAAAATTAAAGCTCACACCTCCAAATTAGCTTTCTAGATATTGAATAACTGTATAGCTTATATTCAATTATGTTAAATTTAAATTGCACACTGCCAATATATTCATAAACACTAAATTGTCATTAATTAAATGCTAGGTAGTAAAGTACCCTAAGCTATAAGGATCAGAGATGATTACAAATAATGGGGCAGATCCAGAACTACGCTTTTACGCGTGGCGGAGACGTAAATTTGCAGTTACGTACGCACTGCGCATGCGCACCATAGAACACATCTCGCCTTAATTGTTGCATAAATGTTAAATAACCAAATAATCTTGAATCCATAGCTGCTCAGTATAACCAGGAGGCTATAGTGATATTGGATCGGGCCTAATAATAAATTAATGCCGTATGATCAATAGAATAAGTCTCTATCTTTCGGATTACAAATATTTCTCATAGGGCCAGGTGCATATGAGGGAAAACATCTACTTAAACCAAGGAAAGAAGAGAATCACTTCTGTGCACTCTTAATGGTTACTTGTACCCCTGATTAGATATTCATATTTTATTGATAAATCATTAAAAATGTTGAGGAACTGCAAAATGTATAAAAGGAAAGTTATGTAGAAAGTGTGAGACAGAAATGGTGATTTAAAAGTAAAGCTCATACCTCCAAATTAGCTTTCTAGATATTGAATAACTGTATAGCTTATGTTCAATTATGTTAAATTTAAATTGCACACTGCCAATATATTCATAAACACAAAATCGTCATTAATTAAATGCTAGGTAGTAAAGTACCCTAAGCTCCTATAAGGATCAGAGATTACAAATGTCAGTTAGAAGGTTAAGGTATAAATTAGAAAAGGCTCAAACGCTAAGTAATTGTGAGCCATAAACCATCACAAACTTCTAATCCCTAGTATGGTTACTTAAAATGGGGACTATCAAGGAGGATAACACTAGTTGCCAGAGGTCCAGGGTATAAGACAAAGACAAGGTCTATTGAAGAGTAACTACTAACTAGCTTAGTCTCCATTTAACATAGGTTTACGAATCTGACAGTGCCATATCAAGATAGTAAGAGTAGGGTAGCTATAATGCGTAAATATAATTTATCTTGGCATCGGAGGTGAGGAGCGACCGCCGACGTATGTTTCGCGTAAACTGCTTTAATGAGGCCTATGAGGGAAAAGTCAGATTGAAATCTAAGGGAAATAATGCACATGGCGCACCCTGCCAACGCGAGTTTCATTAGTTGTGCTTTTAGGCATCAATCAGTCACACATACCAGCATAGTAGTGACAGCCCACAATGGTGTCCAGAGTTCAGCAAGTCAGGAAGATATTGTATACTTGTGTGAATTATAAGGAGGAGAACGTTTTATCTTCATGTAGGTTGTGTCACGTTCCCTTCCCATGATGACCTCTGGGATTTCCTGCACTGAGCGGAACAGCTGTCCTGAGGAGTATTCCTGTGTGAGCACCCCACAGGGTGGATCAGCTTGCTGCCCCATAGCCCAGGTACTAACAACTGAAGGACAATCGGAGAAGTGTTTTTGTGTATTAGGTGCTACAGTATTTCACCTATAAATTGGTTACTCTATTCTTAGAGCAGACATGTCAAACTCAAGGGCTGCTTGTGGCCCAAAAGCTTTTGTTTTGTGGCCTCATTTAACAAAGGGAAGCAGGTCGACAATCACTGCTGAAAAGGGCTTAGTAATGGCCACCGCTGCACTTGCACAGGACAGCTGATGGCAAAGCCACTTTCAGCAGTCCTGAGTAACTGTTTCTTCGACTGACAGCAGGAAACACAATACTTTACGGCTATGCAAATGACGCTGACACGCCAGCATCACAGAAGAGCTGGATGCCACCCCATAGCAGGGAGGAGAGTCACAGATGAAAGGCATCGGAGGTAAGTAAGGTATAAACGGGAGGCTGGAGATTACTGGGAGCTTGAGCCATATGATGTGGGATACTGGGGGAGCTAGAGACACATGGATGGGGAATAGTGGGGAGGCTGGATTGGACTATCTTTCTTGCAGCCCACACAATCTTAGACTTTGATTCTTTGGCCCAATTGGGATTTTGTGTTTGATATGACTGCTCTACAAGTTTCTGAATATATTTATGGAAATTTAAATGGTTTGTGGAAGCAATAGTAAACTGGATTCAGTGTCTTAGTATAACCTCCTTCAGCAACCTTTGCTCTGGAGCTTATCTACAGGGTCCTGGTAGTATATACTGAATAGTTGCTTTACAACACTTATTTTTTTTGTCTATCAACAGTAAAAACTTTACTGGTTTTCAAATGTGACTGTTCTGTTGAAAATAAACTTCTTGGTTAGAGTTCCGTAACAACTGGCTTGGGTAAATGTATAACTTTTATTGTTTGACCTTTTAGGGAACCTCTTGCCAAGATGGGCACCACTGCTGTCCCTCAGGAAGTAAATGCACTGAAGACGGTCACTACTGTATCCCAGGTGAGAGATGTCACAATGATTTCTTCACCCAACATGTACTCTACATTCTGATTGAGGTTTCATTTCCTTTTTTTAAAGCTACCAATCTCTCTGCCATAATCTGCCCTGATGGAGCTTCCGAGTGCCCAAATGACGCCTCTTGTTGTCAGATGCCAGACCAGAGCTGGGCTTGCTGCCCCATGCCACAGGTAAGAATATTTCTGAAGAGATGAACATATCTACTTTAATGCCTAAGTGTAATAACTGTATAGTGCACTCTAAGGATCTGAGCCAGAATTGACAATAAAAAGTTTGCATCTGCATTTTGGGAAACTCTATGCAAATATGGAAGAATTAATGGTAAACCGGATGAGCACAATGCTGGTACCTTCCCCCAGCGATACAAGTGCAGGATAGTCCACCTCTAACAAAATAAAGTGTGTGTGTATAATAGATTTAAATACTAACAGGCAGTATTAATGTACATTTAGTGATTTGTTTGGGAGGCTAAAAACTGTTTACAATGGTCCTGCATAAACTGTGGGGTAGTCATCTGCTTCCTGTACATGATCTGCAGCTGGATCAAATATTTGGCTGTAAACTGTCTGCAATGGGATTACATAAACATGCCCCTATTGTGTACTGACCAAGTTCGTCCTTCATCCCTCCCGCCTGCCCTTTTTAATGCAGGTGGTTTCAGCAGGGAATTGTGGTTAGGGCTTGCACATGGATGGTTCAGCCCTCTGGGTATAGGGAACTTTCAGCACTCTTACAGCATACCACAACAGCCCAGACAGAGCCAATACCTGTCAAAGAATGATGGTACATATGTTATAACCCTTTGACATACACCTGATTGTGTAGCATAAAAGCTATGACCACAAAGTCTGGATTAAGCCCTAAACTTCAGCGGGGCATATAAAGTACCAAATCTCCCTTAGGAATATTCACTTTGAATTTAATGCCTGACAATAGGGTACATACAGCAGTTGAATGTAGATTTAAATACTGTTCACCATCTGTATGCTGTAGGTGATTCTATGCTTGAGGAGGATGGGTCTCCCCCTTTAACAAACAGATTTAACTGATCCGTAAAATAGATTTTGGTCTGATCTCTGTAGGCAACATGCTGTAAGGATCACTTGCATTGCTGCCCTCACAACACCGTGTGTGACCTTCAACATGGCAAATGCACATCTAAGAATGGAGACGTTCCTTTAGCCAAGAAATTTCCTGCCCAGGTGAAACTTGTGGCCTCTGGTGAGCAGAATAAATATTTATACAGTAGTACTTGTGTGTGTGTGACAATGTACTGTCTTGTGTGTCTGTGCAATGTCAAATCTGATATCCAGACTGTGGCTTATTGCAGAATTAAATGGATGTTTGTCCCAGCTATACCTTACCATGTTAAATCCGATTCCGCTTTCATTGAACGCTAGTCTACCACCCACTTGGCTCTTACAAATGTAATCATGAATACTTTGCATACACAGAGACAAACAAATGCTAATTTATATGTTCCTTTAACAGAGAAAATTATCCGACGAATGCAGTGTCAAGATGGCTCCTCTTGTCCTGATGGCAGCACTTGCTGTATGCAGAATGACCAGTCATATGGCTGCTGTCCCTTCTTAGCTGTAAGTGTCTATATTAATCACCGAACCCTAAATGAATGCTTTGATGCTGTTGATTTGCTTTTAGCATCATTTTTTTTCAGTCCTGTATTTGATGTCTTGCAGGCTGTCTGCTGTGATGACCATATTCACTGCTGTCCTTCTGGTACCTCATGTGATGTCGCCCATAAGAAGTGTGTTGGGCTGGATTCCATAACTCCATTATTTAGCAAAATGCAGGCATTGCGTGAACAAGGTAGAACTGTTACTAATACGTAGTTTTAGGCTTAAAAACTGAAAGGCAGATTTTATTGTTACTTCATAATGGGGTACATTGGTACCACTGTTACTAGATTTGTGTGTTGAAGGAACCTGTTCTATTATGGGTATAGCTTTATGCTTGCCATTGTGAGCCCTTTCTCCAAGTCACAGGAGGGAAACTTCCCTGACTTCACACAAGATGGGACTCTTTCCTGAACAGAAATGTCTACTGAATAATGAAACTTTATCTGTTCCGGAATAGATATTCATGTTGTCTATACATCTTTTGTTCTAAATAACCAAACAGTTAGTTGGTAACTGGTGCTAACTTGGACAACAGACCGCAAGATCACACCCAGATGCTTTATCTGTGCAGGTGGCGGTAAATGTCACATCGCGTAATGTGGTCCCCTGCCCTTGTCTTGTTGCTGTGAAGTTATAGAATTTGTGACTGATTATGGGGAGGTTTTCTGGCCACTTTATCTTATTATGAAGTTCCCTTGTTAAACGGTTTACAGCAGACATTTCGGAACACGAATACAACTGGTGCAAAGCCATAGAAACATAGATTGCAGATAAGAGCCACATGGCCCATCCAGTCTGCCCAGTTGTTTAAAACTATACTGACCCTAGACAATATTTACCCTCAATTTAATTTGATATTTAGGATATCCTTATATTTATCCCAAGCAGGTTTACACTGTTCTACTGTGTTACCTAAACCACCTCAGATGGGAGACTATTCCACTTATCTATCACCCTTTCAGTGAAGTCCGTTTTCTGCACATTTCCTCTTAATCTACCACCCTCCAGTTTATATTCATGCCCTCGTGTTCTATTACACCTATTCCTTTGGGCATCACTACTTTCTGCTACTTATTCCTTTCCCTATGCAACCAATCATCTGACTTGTCTTTCTCATTGCTTTGTTACGTCGTTACCTTTAAATCCCCTTGTGTCATGTGACTTGCTATTTTTATGTGCACTCCTAGTGCCAGATTTACTAAGCTGCAGGTTTGGAAAAGTGGAGATGTTGTCCATAGCAACCAATCAGATTCTAGATTAAATTCTCTCCTATTTAATGGGAAAGTAAGCGCTGGAATCTGATTGGTTGCTAGGGGCAACATCACTTTTTCAAACCAGCAGTTTAGTAAATATGGCCCCTAGACTTTTAGCAATCCATTTACTGATGCAGCTGGCTGCATTTTTCAGATGGGAGCAGTGCAGAAAAGCAGTGGTGGCAGTTGAATTAAATTACCAACATGCTGACATAGGTGATGTAACTGTTCCCTGAGAGGCGCTTCACAGAGGAGATCCCACTTTAAGTTTCAATGATCGAATACCTAGATATTGCTTCTGTTCATAACTGGGTCTGAGCTTGCAGCTATAGTAATGTGAACGGTACCATTCTATTTTTTTTTTCTCCCTATCTGATCTTCAGCCAGGGATGTTCAGTGTGATGAAACATCTGCATGTCCTGATGGGTCTACCTGCTGTCGCTTGGCTTCTGGAGAATGGGGTTGCTGTCCACTAGAAAAGGTTTGGTGCAATTAAGTTGTCGGTAATACAACAAAAGTATCCAAAAGTGTGTATGTTTCGATCTCTTTAATTCAGAGCGTAATGGCCAAATCACATATCTTCAGCATAACTACGTCCAAAGGGGCGTGCCACCCATATGACACCCGTAATTACTCTTCGGGGGTGGGGTAAGGCATTTAAATCGTACTGTATGGGCGTGCTTAGCAGCATAACTACATGCTGCCTATATGTACGTCAGTGCTTGCGCTGTGTTAAGGTAGGGTTCGGGAGGCCTAAAACGGCCAAAGTACATACAAGCAAGGGGAGTGCATAGTAATTACGCTAGCCTATATACGCTACGCTAGTAAACATAATGGAAATGTAGCTCTGGATCAGGCCCATTGTCGCTACCTGGAGAAGCTCTGTTAATATGCGACTGATTAGTTATGATAAAACATCTTTTCTCGTCTGAATTCTGCCTTTGTATGATGTCCCATTTATAAAAAAAAAGGTGCATCCTTGATTGACTTAAAGATGGCTGCCATACTTGCCATATACCCTAAGGATTCCACCAGACCAGTGTCATGTATAGACACTATTTCCTTACTCCTACATTTTAAATGGGTGTCTCCACACTTATGAGCTACCCTGTATGTGGGTGTGTATATATAGAATTTCCATCATCCTGATATTTGATCTCCTTCACCAGGCGGTTTGCTGCTCTGATAAAATACACTGCTGCCCCGAAGGATTCACATGTAACGGGGGCTCTTGTGTTGGCAAGGAGACGTCTATCCCTTGGTACAACAAGGTTCCAGCTCTGAGACAGAATGGTAAGTTTGAGGTATTTTCATTTATAAGGCAGGAAGAGTTACCCGGCCTTGTCTTACCTACTGTGGAAAGACACCCTAGGCCAGTGGTTTCCAAACTGTGCGCTGCAGCTCCCTGGGGTGCCTCGGAATGTTTTTATTTCCTATTGTATCTTTGTCTTAGGGGTGCCTTGAAAAAATATAAGGAGACCCTAAGGGTGCTTCGAACTGAGTTTGGGAACCACTGCTCTAGGCAATGATTTTAGATAAGTCTGCAGCATCTTTTAATGGCTTATGCATTGTAAAGCAATTCAAAGAATGTTTTGGGTTTTTTTTCCTAATAAATACCCAAACAGTTGATGGTGCTTATCTTCCGATATTAATACTTCAGCTATAGACTACCTGGTATGCCATTCCGCGAGGCAGTCTCATACGCTAAGTGTTATGTGCAGCAGTTGCATGTCTCGCCACCTGTTGTCTTGGTGTTGTAACGATTTCTAAGCTACTAATATGCTCTTTATTGTAGTATCTGACATTCTTGGGTTGGGCTCAGTAGATTAACTTATGAGAGTTACAAATATGTGCAAAATAAAAAAAAAAATAGTTGTGTATAATGTCTCGCGGTCTAATCTTCTGTAATCACATTTCTCAGCCAGGGATGTTCCATGTGATGAAACATCGGCGTGTCCTGATGGCTCTACCTGCTGTCGCTTGGCCTCTGGGGAATGGGGATGCTGTCCTCTAGTAAAGGTTTGTAAAAGTTTGTTATGGAAAAGCTTTTGTATTTCCATGATCCTGAACTCTGTTCTCCTCCTCACCAGGCGGTTTGCTGCTCTGATAAAGAACACTGCTGTCCTGAAGGATACACATGTAACGGGGGCTCCTGTGTTGGTAAGGAGAGATCTATTCCTTGGTACAGCAAGGTTCCGGCTCTGAGACAGGAGGGTAAGTTTGAGGTATTGGGCTTTCATGGGAGGTGACACAAGGAGACATATATATATTATATTATATATTATATTATATTATATTATATATTATATTATTACACAGATACTGACCAGCTTTACTATTACACTGTTATTTATCACCTCTCATCTCTAATACTATTATATTATTATTATATTATTACACAGATACTGACCAGAGTTACTATCACACTGTTATTTATCACCTCTCATCTAGAATACTATTATATTATTATATTATTACACAGATAATGACCAGTGTTACTATTACACTTTTATCACCTCTCATCTCTAATACTATTATATTATTACACAGATACTGACAAGAGATACTATCACACTGTTATTTATCACCTCATCTCTAATACTATTATATTATTATAATATTATTACACAGATACTGACCAGCATTAC
>WWET01001076.1:414815-430792 GCA_011038615.1 Limnodynastes dumerilii | reverse complement strand
ACTAATCCAGAATTTCTTCCCAAAGTAGTGTCAGAGTTTCACCTTAACCAAGAAATAGTT
Organism: Limnodynastes dumerilii; assembly: GCA_011038615.1. NCBI lineage: Eukaryota > Metazoa > Chordata > Amphibia > Anura > Limnodynastidae > Limnodynastes > Limnodynastes dumerilii. Next base: position 430,732 of record WWET01001076.1, on the reverse strand, counting down.
CTGCCATCCTTGTGTCCAAACCCAAAGAATGGGAAAGAAGAGAGGCTTCACAAGCTCGACTTAGTTAGAAACCTCAGAGTCTATCTAGACATTACTTCTAAATTCAGGAAGAGTAAACAATTGTTTATTCTGATGGAAGGTGTAAGAAAAGGGTGCGCAGCATCTAAGCCCACCATCGCAAGGTGGATAAGGACTTGTATTCTTGAAGCATATAAGGTGAGAGGGGTAGACCCACCTAAGGGAATCAAGGCCCACTCCACTAGGTCCCTTGCACTGGGCTGGGCAGAGAGAGGATCTGCATCAGTTGAGGAGATCTGTAAGGCAGCAGGGTGGGCATCTAGACATACTTTTGTCAAGCATTACAGAGTAGATACCCAGACTTTAGCAGATGCAAAGTTTGGTAGAAGTGTGCTTAATTCAGCTATTTAAAAAAAAAAAAATTTCTATAGATGTGTGTTTTATATTATTTGCAAATTACCTGATAGGTGTTATATTTCAGTTTATTGCCCAGCCCAGGGTTTTCACTGCTTAGGGAATACCCATTCTGGTGCTGCCATGTGGAGGCAAATGAAATAACAGATTATTTACCTGTTAATTTGTTTTCATTTACTCCATCATGGCAGCACCAGCTTCCCGCCCTGAAATTGAAGGGTATATGCGGTTGTTTTTCTAGTTGATTATGTTTTTTGTCGTGCATGTGTCCTAACTGTGCTTTATTTGAGCTTTTGAAATTGGAAGACTCAGGAGGAAGAGGGAGTGATCATTATATTCCCCTGGGTCTTCTTTTCATTCCTGTGAGGCTCCAATGAGGGGAGGTTAACCCATTCTGGTGCTGCCATGATGGAGTAAATGAAAACAAATTAACAGGTAAATAATCTGTTATATCTTTTACCCTTTCAGTGAAATAATTTTTCCGTACATTTCCTCTGAATCTACCACCCTCCATTTTATATTCATGCCCTCGTTCTATTACATCTCTTCCTTTGAAAAATGCCACCCTCCTCTAGTCGGTCCCAACCCTTGATATATATTTGAAAGCTGCTATCATTTCCCCCCCCCTCCCTCTTCTCTGCTCCAAGCTATACATGTTTAGTTCCTCTAGCCTTTCTTGGTATGTTTTGTTACACATGCCATGGGCCATTTTAGTTGCTTTTCTTTGCACAGTCTCTAATGTAGTTATGTTTTTCTGGATATATGGCCTCCAAAACTAAACACAGTATTCTAGGTGATGTCGTACCAACGATCTATAAAGGGGCATCACTACTTCTCTTTTTCTGCTACTAATTCCTCTTCCTATGCAACCAAGTATCTGAATTGCCTTTTTCATTGCTTTGTTACATTGCTTGGCTAATTTTAAGTCACATGAAATAATGACTCCTAGATCCCTTTTCTCTTCAGTAGTTTTTAATGTAATGCCATTAATGCTATATATTAAGCTTTTTGGTTTTTGTACCCAAGTGCGTGTTTTTGCATTTTTTGGCATTAAACGCTATTGACCATTCCTCCAGTCTACCTAGATCATCCCTCATTTTGTGTACCCTCCTGGCGTGTCTACCCAGTTACGTATCTTTGTGTCATCTGCAAAAAGGCATATTTTCCCCTCGATACCACAGGCAATATCACCTATAAAGATATTAACTAGCACTGGTCCAAGTACAGAACCCTGGGGTACTCCACTGGTGACCTTACCATCCCCAGAAGGGATTCCATTTACTACTACTCTCTGTTGTCTATCCTGTAACCAAAATCGTATCCATGCAACTATCTTTAAGTCCAGTCCCAAAGTTTCCAGCTTAATTAACAGTCTGCGATGTGGCACAGTGTCAAAAGCCTTACTAAAATCTAGATAAGCTATGTCTACAGCTCCCCCCTTGTCTAATACTTTACTGACCCAGTCAAAAAATTCAATAGGATTTGTTTGACATGATCTTCCCCCAGTGAATCCATGCTGCTTGGGATCCTGTAAGTTACTGGATTTAAGATACTGTACAATTTCTTCCTTTAACAGTGTTTCCATCAATTTCCCTACTATTGATGTTAGACTTACTGGTCGGTAGTTTGATGCTTCTTCCCTACTTCCACTTTTATGCAGAGGGGCGACATTTGCTATTTTTCGGTCCTCTGTAATCACCACAGTTATTAGTGACTGATTGAATAATTTAGTTTATGATTTTGCCAGCACCACTCTGCTCTTTTAGTATCCTCTGATGTGTCCCATTTGGTCCCATTGATTTGTCCACTTTCAGCTTTGAAAGTCCTTTTAATACCTGCTCCTCAGTGAGAGTAGTAGTAATTGCCTCCTTTGTATTAATAGTCTTACCATTTAAAAGTGGTCCCTTCCACTCTCTTTTTATGTGAATATTGAAGAGAAATACTTGTGATCTGCCATAGCCCTTTTACCCTCAACAAGAATCAATTACGTGGGAATAAATTTAGGTTTCTGACTCTCTGGTTCTGCTACTTTGTAGATGTTACTTTTTATCCAATTTGTCGAATTCTAGAGTTTTATTGTATTCTATTACAGTTTAAGCATAAGCAGGGAAGTGAAACATTCAGTGCACAGTTTTGTTGTAGACATGATTGAATGTATTGTACAAAGGTGCCATGTCTCTGATTTTTAAAAGCTTCAGAGAGATGAAACTTTCTGAATAAATTAAGAAATTAACCGCCTGAGACTAGATTTGAATATTTATCATTAATTAATTTACACTGTTTGTGAAATAGATGATTCCCCTTTCCAAGAAAAATGATTAGCAAAACACTATGGAGGTGTAAAAAGATACAAACAGTAATGGATATCCTAGCAGAATAGCAAAAGCCACATTTAAAACCCTCTTCCCCATGACACTGGAATATTTTCTCATTTACACTGTATAGAAATTTGACAATATAACAAGAATCTGAAATTGGTCTAGAAATGCTAATAGTTCATTTAGATCCACAACTGTACTTGTAAAGGTGCTTTGACAAATGTCGAAGCAAGGCAGTTAAATACTTCAGTTCTTCTTGGCTTTTGATTTACAATGTCTGTTTGCAGAAACAACACTCCTAAGCTGGGCCTTGGAACAGGAATGCAGCTAGCTGCTGGAAATAGCATTGGTGGATCCACTCAAACTGCTCAAACATCTGGCTTCTCTTTTGGATCTGTAGCTGCTCCAACTCAACCAGCTGTTTCCAACATTGGTGGATTTTCTTTTTCTGGTCCAGTGGCAACAAGCAATCCCTCTACTACAGCAACAATGGCCTCTGCCATCCAGACTGCAAATACTGCATTACAATCTCCAGGTAGCCTTTACAATATTTCAATATTTTGCTAGCAAAATGATAGCAATTGTAATGCTAATATTGGGGTAGATCCTAAACTACAGCTGACAGAGGAATTACGCACACCGTGTGTGTAGTTCCCGTCAGCTATGGTGTGCGCATGCGTACTGGCAGGTGTACGTAACTGTTATGTATGCCGGTGTTACGGTAAACCGGAATTACCTGATTCCAGGACCGGAGTGACCGTGAGGCAAGAGTGAACAGATAAGGATTTCGGCACACTGGAATTACCTGGGTCAAGGACCAGTGTGGCCGAAGGACAGCAGAGAAACAATAGCGAAGTCGACTTCCAGGGCACGGAGACTTTGCTACCAGGTGGTTTTCACCAGGGCCCCTGAAGGTGGGGATGGATTTGGCTGCGCCCCAGTAACAGGACGTGCCCTGTTGAATCAGACTTCCGGAAGGACGAAAGGGAAGGAGAAAACACCAGTAAGAGATAGAGGGAAAGATGGAGCAAGCGGGAAGCAGGCCAGGTCGGAAGGGACCGACCTGAAACGGACTACACAGAACACTGAACCTGGCACGACGGACAAAAGGTAAGTCACAGGACTGGACGAGACGTACTAGGGCTAGCATGCGGACACTCATACGGAACGGCCCTCGAAGGGGTGACAAGAACAAACACTCCAGGAATGGTAAGGTATGTAGGGAAGGTAGGCACAATAAGGAGGGAGAACCCGGGGTAATAAGACAGTAGGAGATCACGGCAAGGACTGAGCAAGGTAAGTGGTCAAACAACGGTCAATTCACTAGGCGAGCACAAGGCAAGGCACTAGGCACACAGGAAAGAAGCAGATCACAGAACTGACTGGCAGAACTATAACCGGCGCCTAGGAAGTGACAGAGTGGGGTTTAAATAAGTGTGGCAGGACAGTGATTGGATACTGGGTCAGATTGCCTGGGAGAGAAGGAGGTGTTTTCAAAACTGACAGCCCTGCTGTCCAATGTAACAGAACAACGTGGAGCGCGCGCCTGAGAGAGACGCGGTGTCCACGTGAAGCTGGTTGCTATGATGCCGTCGCTAGGGGAGCCGTCGGCCGGAGAAGCAGGCGCTGCATGGTCCAGAGCGGGGAACGAAGGTAAGGAATCAGCTGTCCGTCTGCGCATAGCAGCGGCAGCTGAATACTCCACAGCGGGGACCCTCGCTGAACCAGCCGACCGTCTGCCTATGGCAGCGGCAGCTGTGACAGCGGGGACCCACGCTGAATCAGCCGACCGTCTGCCTATGGCATAGTAATTAGTTATCGGGGCGGGGAGGACACTTAAGTGTCCAGATTCACTGCCTTGAGCGGGGAGTGCAGGGGGTGTGCACTCCCCGCTACACGATTGTACGGAGGGACCTGTGCACGTTCTTAGGCCGTGCGTGGGTCTGGATCTGGGCCATTGCCACCACTATTACCATCTTCCAGTTATAAAACATTAATACTTTCTCTTTTCTTATATAGCATTTTGTATGGCACCAACTATCGCATCTGTTATTCCCACTGCCTCCATGGCACAAACACAGCCCACATCAGTCCAGCAGAGTTCCAGCTTATTCTCCAAGCCACTTGAATCTGCATCAGGTGAGGTTACTTACTGTGATCCATAACAATCATACCCGAAACCTGAGACTTTAATGATTGTGTCATGTGTGACTATAATAATGTATACCAGTAATGTGCATTGAGGATAGCAATGATTGAGAACAGGCATGAAAAATATCTATGATTTATTTCTTGTTGTAAAAGTGCTTGTAATCAGAACTAATAGGAAATTAAATGCTGGAGGTATGAAGAGGAACACAAGAAAAATTAGCCGAGTATCTCAATCAAGTTACTTCAAAACACCATGCTTATATACTATTTACACTATGTAGAATGTTGATAAAGAATACCTCATTTGAAATAGGGATAAGGACTTTTAAATATTTTGATTTTTATTTTGACTGTAACTTTGCTTTTATGTTTATAACAGCTGTGACATCAACTACAACATCTACACCCAGCAACTTGTCCCTCGGCTCTCTCCTTGCAACATCTGCCCCATCTCTTTTTTCAATCACAGCGACATCTGTTTCAGGTTTGAGTACATCCATAGCTTGTACTGTACTTGCCAGTTATGCTGCTTATTTAAAGACACAGAATTCTACCCTGTGAACATGCAAATTCTACTGTGTGAACATGCGTACATTTTGGGCAAGAGATGATGAACCTGTGCTAAATTTATTTTTAGAAAGTAAACAGATCTATGTAGGTTTTCTAATATATTGCACTTCATTTGAGGCAATTAATTATAGGTAAAATACTCTTTGAAATCCTCAACTTTGTTTACTTAAGAATAGAGATGTATGTATATTGTTTTAATAGTTTTTTTGAGGTGTGATATGAGTTATAGTTAACATTACAGTGTGTGGTTTTATGCGATTGTTATTGCAATAACAGTTAGATGACACAAGATGTAGTGACTAGAGTTTGGCTGGCTTGCAGGTTGGAAAGGGTGATGGGTGGCTCCTTAATTGCTCCCACTGTCTTCTTTCTGTTCCTGGATACGCTTGTTACATAATCGCACGCTTTCACACTGTCACGTGACACGCCTACTCCAATCCTTTACACAAAATTTCTCACAGGTCTATATTCAGTATCACCTGTGTCAAGAATTATTACTCATATTTATATGTATGAAATAGTATCTTTACTTGTACAATGATATTAACAAACTTACACACTATATATATATATATATATAATAGTTCAACATAGATGATAATGTGTGCGTAGGTACAATAACTTATATTACCAATTTCCTACTAAAAGCGTACATTTTACTTAAGTAGGTGTGTGTGTGTGTGTGTGTGTGTGTGTGTGTGTGTACAGCCCCGAAATCATTATTAAACCTATGTTGGTTGCATTATCTCCACCTCACATATAAAGCAGCAATATTCATGATTCCTAATATTACTCAAAGTATTATAACACTATTGCTTACAGACTATGATGTCTTCTTACTATGAGGTCAACCATATTAGAGCCACATGTTTATGGTGGTTTATGGCAGCCATCTTTCTTACACAAAACCATGTAACGAGCATATTACACAATACAGTCCATATCATGTAATTCTTACAAGTACTCCACATGCTCCTTATATCAGTAACAACCTCCAACAAGCACTACTATTGCTACCAAATGTTACAACATTTCACAGATCATATTCCTAATTCACTCTATAAACCCCATTGCTACTTCACAGTGTCGCTAACATACATCATTAAAGCTTTAACCATCATATTACCACAGCTAGTGAAGTAGTTTCCTTATGGTCAGAGCATGTCTGTTCGAGTCCAGTGTCCAGAGAAAAGAGACTTAATAGTCACCCAGCTAAAGTGAGGAGCACTTAGGGTGCTGGCTCCTTGCTTTTGATATGTTAAAGAAGCCAACTTCCTGTAGAGAAATCCATGTAATATGGGGGAAACCAGTTCTATTAGTGAATGGCAAACTATTATTTGTGTGGAAAATAAAATGTATCTAATAATGAATTATATATATATTTTTCACAGGCATATTCTGTCCAGCCCACCTCTGCCGTCTCAGCCCATCACAAGGAAACTCATGTGAAAAACATAATTTTAGGCTTAGTCATAAAAAGGCATCAGGCTTATGTTGCCAAAAAAAATTAAATTAATCTTGGTTCAGTAATATAGACCTATATTTACTATGAATATGCAAGCAAAAAGAAAAAGTAAAATTGAATTGATATCCTTTTTCCCCTTATTTTTGCCTTCTCTTGTAGCTTCCTCAAGTGTAAAGCCACATGCTACTGGTACAGTGCAGGCTAGTACTTCCAGCTCTGCACCTGGCCTCGGTGTAAGGTAAGAGAAAGATAAGTGTGTGTCTTGTGGTTTCTATCAACATGTGTTTCTTTTTCTCTGTAAATATGGAAGGCAGGAAGGTCGACAACTATTTTTAGATAGTTATCCCTTTCCCAGTGGGAAATCCTGGTCGCTTCTTTTTTTTATTTTTTTTATTTCCAGCATTATTGTGAAGTGGTAAAGGCAGAAGTTAAATTCTAAAGAAGGAGTAGGTGAAATTAAATAATATTCCGTGGTTTAATTTTATATCTACCTGTCAGAAATAATATCTCATAATAATATATCCGTCCCATAAAGTAGGTAAATAGAGCTTTACTTTGTGGGTTATCATTACTAATCAGTATAAACTACAAAAGTATTTATGTAAAGCATTTAACCCTAAAAGAAAAAAAGAAAAAAAAAATAAGAGTAGGACGTTTGTAATGACAGTTTGCTCCAGACAGTGGGCGGGATCCAGAATTAAGAAAATTAGCTGACTGACTTAAGCAACATGCGCCTGATGCTGCATTCCATGTGGAATTCAGCCAAACTACCCACCATGTGTACGAGATATGCATGCTGGGTGTGCTTAGGCATTTAATTCCTATAGTAGGGGCTGGGTTTTATCTCTTGCATATGTTCCTGCATTTCACACACACAGTTGTGTGCAGAATATTCAAGGTTGGATCCAGAGCACGAATCCACCATCCAGGTGCAGGGGGGAAAACGCTGTTCTCCTGCGTACGGTATGGTGGAGCCGAAATTCCGTACGTTAGCCTCCCTTGTAGAGGCTAATGTACAGAAATTCCTTTTAAATCCTTTTCCTGTTAAATCTGGATCAGACTCGGTATATTTATTGCACATTAGTAATACATTTATTAGTAAACTTCTTGATTCATTATTTTTATGCAAAACCAATACCTTGGTTGGATGATGTTTGTGTACTGCAATTGTCAAATAGTAACAACTTCTCCGTACCAGTTACCCCCCATGGAATCATGTCAAGTACCACTTTTTATCTCATGCAGAAACTTGACCTTTTTTTTGTTTTTGTTGTTTACATAATTTTGGAGAGATTTTAAGGTGTATTTTCTGCATATGCCATTTAGCCCCAAAGATATTTTATTAATTATGTCCTCAGCCATTTGGTGTCTTGTCCCCTTACAACCTTTGCCAGTTGCCCTGAGCACCACCTGACAGTTGTCCAAGTACCACCATGGACTCCATGTACTGATGTCCCCCAACAGCAACAATGAAAGTGAACAAAACGGAGCACAATCATCATATTATTGCTTAGTAACAATTTATTATTGTTGTTCAGTCTACCATGGCAGCAACTAGTTCCCTAAGGGTTGGTAGGTAGGTTTATGGTCTTTAACTCTTGATCTTTTTTTGTTGTACAGGTGAGCTGTTTTGCAGTTTGGCTCCCTGGGTACCACTGGACATGAATTTAAATATATTCTGTCTTTTTGTTGGTCATGCACTTAGATCTAGGCCTGGCAAAGTTGATAAGAAGTTTACTTTAGAGTTTATTTTGTTGGTTAATCGGAAGATTTGTCAAGTGATTATTTGAATAAAGTTAAGAAAATACAGATTATTCGCCTGTTATTATTAGCCTTACTTCTGGGTATGTTCCTCCCCTTTGGAGCCAGAGAGGAAGAAAGAAGACATGGCTGTATATAAGGCTCACCCCAATGCATCCTATGTCTTCCTCTTTGTTCAGCTAAAAAATTAATCTAAAGAAGTTAACAAAACACATTTTTAATAAATTGTGTTGGGTTATTACGAGCTGACATGGTGGAGTCAAAGAAAACATAATAGGTGAATAATCTGTATTTTCCTCCTCCTCCCTATGTCAGCCCAATGCGTCTTACCCAAGCAGTTCCCTTTCCTTGAGTGGGTAACCCTATTTAAATAAAAAATAACCAACAAAATTAACTATTCCCTAATTTGGGATCCATAACTATATACAAAAAAAAATATATATATTTTTTTTTTTTTTAATAAAACTACACTAAGTACATGTCTGCTAAATTTTGTGTCGGCTGAAGCTTGAACATTACTCTATAATGCCTAGTAAACGTATGAACTAAAGTCCAGCCAGCTGCTTTACAAAGTTCCTGTAACAGTGTTGCTTCTTTCTCAGCCCATGAAGCTGCTATCAAACGCGTGGAATGCACCTTTAAATACCTTGGCGCATCTTTGTCCTTAAGTGTGTATGCCTCAGTTATGCATGGTCTCAGCCATCTTGTGATAGAGGAATTAGATGCTGTCCTCTCTTGTATCTATCTTCTGTCAAAATGAATAGCTGCCTGATCTGCAATTCTACCACAATAAATATGTAGCAAGTATAAATTTAGCTCACCTAGAATTTCTCTGCTGGGACTGTTTTTCTTCTTTGTTACTCATACTTACTCAGATGAGTTTCACTCTCCACATGTATCCAGCGTTTCAATTGAGGGAAGCCACTTCCTTTAACTCTGCAGCGCAGCCTGATAAGTCATCTACGCCCACTTTACACAATGGATGAACCCGGGCTGCAGTAAAATGGCGAAATCTGTTTTCCTACTAGTGCCCACTAGGAAGATATTGCTGACGTCACTTCCTGCCCACCTTCGGTATTGTAGGACTTGGGCATTTATGGATCGCTGCATGCTGTAACAGCGTGCTATGAGGCCGGTACCTGCCACCTCTCTCTGCATCTGCACAGCGGGAGAGCAACAACGCTGGCGAGCCGAAAAGAAAAGGTAAGCTCCCTCTCTAAGAACGTTCCCTCTCTGGCCCCTGAACAGGAAGAAAGAAGATTCTGGGGAAGTGAGCCTTATGTACTGCCTTGTCTCATTTTCTTCCTGTCTGGCTCCGAAGGGGAGGAACATAACCAGAAGTAGGGCTTGTAAAATATGGTCCTTGAAGATGAATAATAAAAATGATTCTTCTTCCTTCTATTAATTGTCTTCCAACTTGGATAAAACAATTAAAGTTTGAGAGAGAACTTCAAACTCACAGAGCCTTTCGTTTGAGTTGGAATAAAGTCACTTGTTTAGTGCATTTAAATAAAGATATTCTTTTGAATGTAGTATCAGTCAAAATATTTAATGCACTTAGAAGATTTTACAACAAAGTTCAAATAATTGCAAAACAAAAGCTTACAAAGTTATTTCTTATATTATGTATGTATTGTGTGTGTATTTCAGAGCAAATGTCTCTTCAAATGTATATGTATGTAAAAGCTAATTCAGCAGCTTGTATGTAGCAATGTGTCTGTGTGTGTGTCTGTGCAAGAATGTGTAAGTGTGTCTGAGTGTGTGTAAAAGTTTATGAGAGTCTCAGATATATCAAGATATCTCTTTGTCTGCTAACCTATATGAAAACCAGTAAGAACTGGTTTCTACACTTGGTCCTGAAAACCTAACATCCCCCATACTCCTGAGTAGTCTACAACTACCACCAATTCTTATGAGACTTACAAAAACCTTTTCCAGATGTGGGCTAAAGACCAACTATAGTGTCTTTGTCCTCAAATGCTATGTAACTGATATCCTATGGATTCTGTTTATCTTAAAAACTGATGCTTCGCTATTATACAAAAACTATTAATGAATAGGAAAATGTATGACTTAAACCATTTTAACTTTAATATACACATCATTTTAGTTATGTAATTATTATTTGAATTGACCATATTTAAAAGAAAAATCCAAAAATGGTCTGTCATTCACACTATTTAACATTTCCCCCTGATTATGATTTAAATATTAATTTTCAATCATAATTTTAATTCCTAAATTCCATTCATTCAGCATCCGTATCACATTTGTATCAACATATTCTCAATGACCATGTATAAATTTTCTTTTCTAAATGTTCAATATCTAAATATTGCAAACCTTTTAAACATCTCTTTTAAATATTCATCACCTTTCTTTGTTTCTTTAAAATTATCATACATTTTCCTTACCCTAAATGTTATAAATACTTGATATATAATACATAATAAATGATAAAAATAATAATAATTGGATTAAATATAATATTTACAACTGCTGATTGCACTGAGGTATTGAAAAATACATTAACTAATTGTTTAAACCAAATTCCAATTTTTCTACACACTTTTCCTGATGATAACATATCATTTATAATATCACCTATCCATAGAACAAGCTCATTCCCTTTTACCAATATATTACATAATAATATATCTGTAGGTGTGCATTCCCATGAACTTATTCTATTGTTCTGGATATATTCTCCCTGTAATGTTGTGTATCTTGCTTTGGCTGCTTTTGCATGTAATGTAATGCTTGTGTTATGAATAAAATGGAGTTCAATACAACATTGTACACCATATCCTATATATAGATTTCTAGTGATGTCCCTGGAATTATCTATATTACGTTCATTTAAAACATCTAAATTGTATCTTCTGATCTTCAGAGAAATAATGTTTCTTCATCCTCAGTCTCAATCTCAAGTGTATAATAATTATTGAGTCCTATATACAAAGTACATGAAATAACTGTCAGTAGAAACGATGCTCCTATGATGTAGGAGTGTCTCCTGAAATCCTTTTTCCTCTTGGAAGAGATTCCTAGAACATCGTATTCATCGTGGACTGTATTATCAGGTTATTCACATGTTGATCGATAACCTGTAAGAACAAGCAGTATCAATTATTGGGAAACATACAATTTGCATTGATCAACATGTACCCACACCTTTTGTTGTCTGCGAGTATTCTTTACAGCATTAGATATTCTCTGAACCAAAATCATTACTTGTCCCATTGTATCAATTATTTCAAAGGGACCTTCCCAATTACTTTCCCAAGGACCACTTTTCCTAAAAGTTTTTATCATTACTGATGCACCTTTCACAAATTTGGAAGGGTGAGGTGCAATCATACGTTGCATTCTTGATGCAGCATGTGGAAGAATTGTCTTTAAATTCTCTTGTAATGTTTGTAACCATTTAGACCTCGCAATAGCATCCTGTTGAGGTATAGACAAAAATGGTTCATTTGGAAATACTAAGGGCATTTTCCTCCCTGTCATTAATTCAAATGGAGTATATTGTGTTGCAGAGAAAACTGTTCCTCTAATACTCATCAATACAAATGGAATTGCATCAACCCAAGTATTTCCTTTATCCAATAACATTTTTGCTATTCTAGAGTTTATTGTTCTATTCATTCTTTCCACAATACCTGCTGATTGTGGATGATAAGGTACATGAAACTGTTGTTGTACCCCCAAAATAGAACAAACTGTTTGCATTATTTTTCCTGTAAAATGGCTTCCTCTGTCAGAAGTTATCTTTCTTGGGATCCCCCAAGTACAAAAAAAATGATTCAACAATGCCCTAGCCGTAGACAACGAATCATATTTCCTGACAGGTAAAACTTCCACCCATATTTAAAACACATCTACCACTACCAATGCATACCTGAGACCATGTTTACCTGAAGGTAAAGGACCTATGTAATCAATGTGTAATGTAGACCAAGGACCGTCTGCAGGTGCAATTCTTAAAAGTGGAGGTTTCTGTCCTTTAGGCCGTGGGTTAATTTGGGCACAAATAAGACAAGACTGAACAACATTTTGTACAGTATCTTCCATCTTATCCCAATAAAATTTCTCTTTAAGAATTTCCAGCAATCTCTGCTGCCCCAAATGACCTAAGCTTTCATGATCGTATCGTGTAAACTCAATCTGTAAGTGTTCTGGTACCACAGGACGCAAATTACCATTCGAGTCATGACACAAAACCCCGTTTTCACAAACAAAGGGAGGTTTTGGATCAACCTTAGAAGCAGCAAGAGATATATCCTTTGCTTGTTCTTCTGAAAATGAAGGTAAATGCGTATCTGTTCTCCTAACTGGGAATACCTCTAAAGGTTTGGTTTCAAACTTTTTCTCCCCTGTTATTGCAGCTTCTTTCGCTAAAAAGTCTGCCTTTGTATTGCCAACAACCAAATCATGTTGTCCCTTCTTATGTGCTTGTACTTTTAGAATCGCATATGCATTAGGATTTTTAGAAGCCAATGCAAAAATTTCTTTCAGTGTATCACTGTGGACTAACACTTTGTTAGAAGAATCAACAAATCCTCTTCTCTCCCACATTGGTAAATAATCTGTTAGTTCTTATGTTGTAAGATCATTATCACTGTAAATCACCAATGGACTTTTGTTTTCTGTCTTATCAATCTCCAATACAGTTCTGATAGCTTCAATCTCTGCTCTCTGAGCTGAGTAATGTCCTGGTAATCTATGCTGAATTGCATATCCTCTTTCAGGATACCAAATGGCATAACCTGTGTAGTACTGTCCCCTTGAACAGAATCTAGATCCATCCATAAACACTGCCTCATCAGTCATTTCTGCCTCCTTTCTGAAATATGATGTGTATTCTTCCTGAAATGTGCGAATACACCCATGTGTATGTCCCTCATATTGCATTAATTGAGGAAGCACATACTTGGCTTTGTGATCAATCTCTATCTGTTTTGATGATAAAGACAAGACCTATGTGCAAATCTCTGATGTGAAACACCTGGAATATTCTTCAAGGAGAAGCTTCAGTGTAGAATGAGGAGTTTGCAAGATTATCTTGTTAAATCCCACAATGTGCCCAGTTGCTTTAACAGCAAAATGAACACCCACAAGATGTCGCACACAAATATCAAAACCTTTCTCAACAGGTGTGAGAATTTTGGAAAAATATCCCAACACTCTCCACTGTTCCCTGATATTGCAAAAGAACTGCGGAAACAGCCGTTTCTGAGGTATGCACTTGCAAGGCAAAGGGTTTTGAGGGAATTGGCATTGCCAAGGCAGGAGCAGTCTGTAAATCTTTCTTTAATTGTTCAAATGCTTTCTGTTGCTCTTCCCGCCAAGGACCATAAGGTTCAGCATCATTTCCTTTCAGAAGATCATATAACGGTTTTGCTTTTTCTGCAAACCCCTCTATGAAATCTCTTGAAAAGTTCATTAAACCTGTAAAATGTCTTAAGTCACTGTGTGACTTTGGGATTGGAAGAGCTGCTACTGCTGCTACTCTTTCCTGTAAAGGTTGGCGTTTTCCCGGACTAATTAATAATCCAAGATACCTGACCTCTTGCTTTAACAATTTGACCTTTTTTGTGTTAAGCTTTAACCCTGCTTCATGCAACAATATGAACAATTCTGACAACAAAGATAAATGCAACTCTCTATCTTCAGTAGCCAACGAAATGTCATCAACATACTGTAAAATACAATCTGGCCCAGAAAACTTTGATAAAACTTTAGCCACTTCTTGATGTAAAATTTTTGGAGACAAATGTGCCCCTTTGGGTAATCTGCAAAATACATATTGCTCATCCATGAATGTAAACGCAAATTTATACTGACAACTCCTCTCTAATGGAATACTCAAATTACCATTGCTTATGTCAAGTACTGAGAAAGACTTAGCCTTTGCATTCAAGTTAGTCATTACTTCATGCATATTTGAAACAATTGATGTCACATTTGGGGTATATTTGTTTAACATCCTCAAATCTAATCTAAACATCACTCTGACAAATGCTAGCAACATGACTGTATTCAAAAGGATCAATAACAACAGGTTTAGTTCCATCTGTATCTTTCCAAATTGCCTTGTTTCCTAAATCAATAACCCAGCCTCTTTTCCTCATGTCAGTTCCTATGATATTCTCAGAGTTAGGACAATGCCAAATATCAACTTCAGTTTTCAAATGACCAGGAATCTTCAAAACTACATTAGAAACTAATGTTGCTTTAGAACTTCCCTTTCCACTAAAACCAACAATTGTACATATAGGTGAATTAAACATTATAGGTAAATCTTGATTAGTCACACTTAGCTGAGCTCCTATATCAATGAGAAAAACAATTTCATTACCCTGTAAAGATCCCTTTACAAAAGGCCTCCCACATTCATCCAATGAAATTGGAGCCACAAATTTCAGAGGATGAGGGGTTAATTTCCTGTATAGTCAGGGAGTACAGGGTGTAGGCATTAACCCTTTCCTGTCAGCCATTCCACCATGTGCTGTAACATTTTGAATTGCGCCATTTTCCATTGTTAGCTCCCTAATTAGTTTGATCAATGGAGTATATGGTGAATTTGACTGAACTGGTTCTGCAGGAGCAGTAGGTACTAACCCATTCTCTTTGCCTAACTGCTGGTTTTCCCTAAGAAACCTTCTACATTGCCATTTCAAATGACCTGGTTTTCCACAATAATAGCAAGTTACAGATTCCTTCTTAAAAGTAACCCTACCTTTGAGATTAGATCCAGTCATTGATTTGACTGTTCTGTTTTGTTCCAACCTCAGGATAATCAAATTTTTCCTGTACAACAGAAATCTTTTGTTTAATATTGTTCTGTTTCATTGATCTTCTAATGCGATCAATGAATGTTGCTATGTGCTGCAGAGTAAGTTTCTCAGAAGCAATTTGTGATGACACAGGGTCTAAATACTTAAATTTCTTCACAAATGCTTTTCTCATGGATTCTGGTTCTTGTTCATCCGCTATACCCATGACCATTCTATATGCTTGCTCAAATTTTACCAAAAATGCAAAAGGGTCATCCTGTAATGAAACTCTAAGCATATCAAGAATTTCAACTGTAGGTATTGATTCTCCAGTTGTAAACAGAATTAACTGTCTGAGTCTATCTTTATCAGTATCATGTACCAATTCATCATCATCATTTTTTCTGGGTGTGATTTGCAATCTCTTAGCCATATAGGAGG
>WWET01001076.1:392465-406935 GCA_011038615.1 Limnodynastes dumerilii | reverse complement strand
ACATATATATATATACACACACACACACACACACACACACACACACACACGAGTTAATTTAGTCGGCAGCCAATTAACCTACCAATGTGATTTAGGCATGTGGGAGGAAATCGGAGAACCCGGAGGAAACCTATGCAGAAACTCCACACAGGTAAGGCATTCGCAGAAAGCAAAAAAGTTCAGGAGCTTTCTGCTTTCACATGTATTTAGAGATCTTATCTCAGAAGAATGGAGACATTCGGGAAAGAAAGCCCTGAATCGGACGAATTGGCATCCTTTTCCTGCAAAGTGGAAAAGCCCTCCAATATTGACGCTGAAGATGCGGTAGTATTCAAAGACTCTATGGATAAAAAGATTGAAATATGGCTTAAGAAGCAGCATGCAGAGATAGCACTCAAGCCAGCGGCAGCAATTGTGGTGACTTCCAGAATCATGAGAAGCTGGTGTAATGACTTGGAAAGTAACATCCTGGACGGCATTAATTGGACTCATTGGAATCAGTGAGGTTGACAGGTAGAGTGGGAGCCACAGCTGCGGTGACGAGCCGTGTCCTCTGGCTTAAGCCATGGTCAACAGATTCACAGTAAAAAAAAAAAAAAAAAAAGTTATCGCTGCCATTCCAGGGAGAGTATTTGTTTGGACAAATACTCGATGAAATTATCACAAAAACATCAGGTGGCAAGTCATTGTGGCTGTCCCAAGACAAAGCTACCAAAAAAGAGCTTCTTTAACAAATGATATAGAGGAAGAGCCTCTGATTTCAAAGAAGCAAGGTCATAAAGACCTGGGAGAGCATATAGAAGGGGCCAGACCGCTACTTCACGGTATGGGTTTTGTGGCCAAAAAGGCAGAGAGATTAGGACAACCATCAAAAACATGGCACAATGACGGGATGGTACACCAAGGTTGGTTAAACTGTGTTTTTGGATAAGCAGGTGAAAATAAGTATACCAAACCGAACGGCAAACTAATAAAATCACAAAGATTTATTGACACATATGTCCAATAAAGACTAAAAACCACAGACACAACTGACAATAAAATTGTGTGGGCAGCTTATCTCCAGGATGTAATACTTAAGTAAGCATTCAGATGTGGGCACATACACAATGTATAATGTCCTTATATATACGGACTCTGTATAATAGTTCTGAACAGTGTACTGCTGCAGGGATAAGTTCATCCAATATATCCAGTATATCACTAAAATCCAGATACTAATGGTAGATGACAATGAATATAACACAGCGATGCAGGTGTTAATCAGCTTCGTATAGGCAGCTCGTGCCGGCTAGTGATATATTGTAGCAGTATTAATTACACTGAGTGACAGCGGACAGAGAGATATTGTAACATTTTGAATACGTAATTCTTCCAGCAGTATAAATAATGTTCGCAAAAGGCAAAATTGTTGGTATACTTGCCGAGTCCGTAATAATATGGAAGCCGTGCTTTTCTCACACATCTGATGCAGTAATCAATATTTGTGCTGCGGTCCAGGGACGGAGGAACTCCTTCCAGCAAGCAGACGATAATGAGCTTGCCGGAGGCCACCGGGTGCTCAGGCTCAGTGGACCGAAGACCGCTTACTTCCTGGAGAAAAGAACTTTAGCTGCCAAACTCCACACGTGCTTACTTTCAAACCTGCTGGCGCGTTTCGTCCTATGCCTAGGACTTTTTCAAAGCGTAATGTTGGTGTGATGTGGTCCGGCCCCTTTTAACCAGAGAACACAGGTGAGTACTAATTAATCATTGTTTTCTTCATTCTAATTTTTGTTCGTTGGTTGTATTCCCGGTGTTTTTCTATTCACCAAAGACTCATATAAAAAAACGGGACCGTAGTCTAAGTGTACAACAATAATAAATCATAAAATTTACAATAAATAGTTTGCCATTCGGTGCAACAATGAAGCAAGTCATATATAATATGGCTTGCACAAACAATAAAATGCAAAGAAAGAAAAGAAACCTATAACAAATAATAAAGTAATGAGATATAAGATCTCTAGGACTGAAGGATACATTTATTATAATGCCTCCCTATGCCTATATATGTAATTCAGACAGTTTAACTTAATTTATTATCTATTGTTTAGAGACACTAAGGTATTGGATATCCTGCATGGTTTTGAGTATTCTAATCATGCAAATCCAATATCGTAGTATCATCACTTCTATATTCAAAAAATACACAATTGTAGTTTTATATAGAGTATCATTCCCTATCTACCCCCAATAACCATACATTTTTATTCCGTTGTTTATTTTAAAAAATCTATAAATTACTATGTTTTATTCAATATGAAGCACTACCCCTTAAAGAATCATGTTTCGGGGGGCGTGGCTTGACACTGCCGCGCCGAGACGTGTTTCTGGCCGGCTCCCGTGGACCTGGGGTAATTGGCCACTATTCTCACTGTACCCCCGCAGTATCTCCTTCAAGCTAGCTCTGGTCGGTGCCCCTGGGCCCTGGGTGCTGACCGGAGGAGAAAACAGCCGCCCGCGGCTGTTTCGGCCTGCTCCGGAGGGCTGCGGCCTAGCTGCGGGAGTGGATCCCGCCACCTCTTTCTGTGACGCGCCTGATGCCCCGGGGTAATCGCTCTGCAGCCCATCGGGTCCCTGAGCCACAAGACTGACCCTGTTGACGGTCGGAGGACACGGTCCACTGGAGGGGGGCCTTGGATGCCACTGGGAGCCCGGCTGCCGCCTTCACATACACCCTCAGGGCCCATCACCGACGCCTGCCCCGTTGTGCTGGAGGCCACTGGGACTCGGACAGGCAGCGCTTCAGCTCAGAGAGCTTCAGACACCACCAGCTGCCCTCCTCCACACTGACCCTGATTGTTTGGGTGTCTCATATTAGAACTGGGGACAACGCTGCCAGCCACCAGAAACGGGCGCCATCTTGCCATCATCCTGACTCCCAGGTGATCTGGGCACCTCTCCTACAGTTACAGCCGGCGGTCCTGTAAGTGATCATTGGGTCAACAGACCCACTGGACTCTCTAGGTGCTACCCCCCCTACCTGCTCTGGCTTCCTCCCCAGTGGTGTCTCATTACTGACAGACAGCTCCTGCATACATCTGTCATCTGCTGCAATCTCACACTCTCTATGTCACAGCTGTAAGGAATTTATGGTGTGCTAGGGGGCTTACAGTTTGCTGAACACTTACATCCAGAAAGCCCACTTGGACTTTGTCTTAATGTGTGAAAACTGTTAAGTCTATGCTAGATTGCTGACTTTGCTAAGCATTCCTTAGCCCCTGCTGCCCTCTAGTGCTCAGTACTGGGACACAGCCTTTTTTTTTTGCTTCAGCAGACAACCTGTTACAATTGTCCATCATCTACAGTAAAAGGGGAAGACAACTTCCTGCCAACCAGGTGTCATAATCCTTGCTGGACTTCATATGGCGTCGTACAGTGCTAACTGACAGGTCTCCGCCCTGCACGCATTACCGCAGACGCAAGGAAAAGAGAGGAGCCAACCGCTGATACTCGTCGGCCGAACAGCCCTGGTGCCTGTCCCTTCCCTGGGGGCCTCTAGTCGTGACATGAGGTGCTAGCCTATCCCCCCCCACCCTCCCTTGGGGGAGCATGACTTCCATCGCAATCCACGCCACCTACTGAGCCTTCATACCTGACCTGGGTGCACCTTCAACCCTCTCCTCCTAGCTAATGGGAAAAAGGGGAGCCCCACGCAGAAGCACCAGGAGGCCTACAGAACAATCGCACCAAACCGATTTACTGCGGTTCCTTAACCCTAACTCTCCTGTTCCGCCGGACTCAAGTTCGCCTGTCCCGACACCGGAGCCCCCCACGATGTCTGGCCACCCGGGACCCCCAGCGCTCCCGAATCTGTAGCTGTTCCTGGGGACGCATTTGGAGAAATACTTAGGCGCCTTGACACACTGAACTCCCTGCCAACCAAACAGGATCTCCTGGACCTGGAGCAACGGCTGCAAGAGTGATTTAACAACCAGGTTTCAAGCCTACAGTCTGAAGTTTCTCAGCTTTCCACACGGGTTAACGTAGTGGAGGCCACCCAGGAAGAGCACTCTCAACAGCTCTGCAATGTCAGGGATACAGTGGAGAGGCAAGTTGTAGTGATTCGGGACCTACAGCGTCGCCTTGACGACCTAGACAATCGTGGCAGGCGCAACAACCTTAGGGTGAAGGGCATCCCTGAAGATGTGCCCCCACAAGGCATAGTAGATGCACTCACTAAGATATTTAACGAGGCAACAGGTGCGGACCCAGACCAGCGCATTGAATTTGACAGGGCGCATAGGGCTCTGCGTCCCCGGGGCTCCCCCGCGGAGGCCCCTAGAGATGTCATTTGCCGCTTACACCATTATAAGACCAAGGAGGAAATACTGCAAAAAACTAGGTTCCGTGACGATCTGGACTTTAATGGTCACAGGGTCCAAAGTATTCCAAGACCTGTCATGGTCTACGCTTCAGCAACGCCGCTCCCTTAAGCCTCTCACCGACGCGCTTAGAAACAAGGGGATCCGGTTCCGGTGGGGGTTCCCGCTACAAATCCAAGCCACGCATGCGGGAAAGTCGTCCAGCCTCCGAGGCCCTGAGGACTTGTTAGCCTTCTGTGAAGCTATGGAGATCCCACAGCCGGACCTTCCTGATTGGCAACAGCATCTCCACGCCCTAGTCCCGGACCCGATTCCCCGTCCCGCGGAATGGCAAACGGTCCGTCATAGCAGAAAGCCAAATGCTCCTGTCCGTACCGACCGAACGAGGACCCCGCCTTGAACCCGTTTTTGTGACCTCAAGCAGGTCATCATCCTTCTCATTGAGGACTCCGTCATTGGCTAGTGAACTCTCTAGTTTCCAGCTCCTGACCCCTAGCGCAGAGCTTAGCAGTCTCTAGCCTTAGCGGAATAGCCCTCGCCAGTTTTGTAGTTTGTACTCGGGGGCTCCCCTCCCGTACTCCCTTAGGGGTGTGGTTAACACCTAGGTCTAGGTCTCCGTTTCTCTGCTTCATTTTGCCCCTAATCTAGTAGGTGATTAGTAATTTAAGTTCTTAAATTTGTTGAACCTCTCTTTTGCAATGGTTGCGTTAGTACCCCAGTTCTATCACCGCACTGGCCCTCCCATCTCTGCCAGGTCTCTCTGTACACCTGGTCGAAAGGTGCGGTACGCCAAGTGGAACCAGCTCTCCCCTTGGACCGCTGGTTCTGCTAATACTGTTCCTGTTACCCTTTGATGTTGATAACCATGCCCCGATATTCTTGACTATCACGGTGGAAAAGAAAAGCTTTAGGGAGTGGACCTGGCGTTTTAACGATTTGCTCCTTCAAGACGCCCACACTAAGGAGGAACTAGAGACAGCAATTGACTCATACTTGGCGACAAACGACACAGAAGAGACATCCCGGGTGACTTTATGGGAGGCACACAAATGCGTCCTAAGGGGTCAGTGTATCCAGCTAAGTAGCTATCTTAAGCGACAACGGGAGGGGCGCAGAATGTCCTTGCTTTTGCAAATAGGGGAGTTAGAAACATCCCACAAACGTGACGGAGACCCCGATACACTCTCAGCCCTAACTACTCTGCGTACGGAACTTAACACTCTCTTACGATCGCAGGCAAAGTTCGCTATTCAAAAGTGTAAGTCCCATTATTATCAATGGGCGAACAAACCAGGCCGTTCCCTCGCTCGGGCACTTAGGAGACAGAGAGCTAGGAATTACATCCCTCACATCAAAAATGCCTCGGGTGCCCTAGTTTCGCTTGACAGTGAAATTGCCTCCTCATTTCAGGACTATTACACTAGCTTGTACAACCTTTCCCCTACATCTACGGACGCTGACCAACTCACTAAAAAGGCTTTGATAGCTAAGTATCTCGCTGACTGTGACTTTCCCACCCTTGCCCCACCCATCCGGGAATCTCTAGATGCTCCTTTTTCGACCATGGAACTAGACTTGGCGCTCAAACAGACCCCCAACGGAAAAAGCCCCGGCCCTGACGGATTCACAGTTTCCTATTATAAAGCTTACAAGCAGAAGTTACTCCCTATCCTTCTAGTCGCATTTAACGACATCTCCTCCACGCGTCTATTCTCCCCCCAATCCCTCGTGGCCCATGTGACAGTTATACCTAAAGAGGGTAAGGACCCCTCCCAGTGCTCCAGCTACCGTCCCATCTCCCTATTGAATGTTGACATTAAGTTGCTGGCGAAATTGATAGCTATTCGTATCAACCGCGTACTGCCTGAGATCATTCACGGGGATCAGGTGGGCTTTGTCCCAGGGAGGGAAGCACGGGACAACACAACAAAAATTATTAATCTCCCCCATCACATCTCCAGTACCAAACAGCAGGCACTCCTGCTGTCCACGGACGCGGAGAAAGCCTTTGACCGGGTGGACTGGACCTTCATGATGGGGGTGCTGGAGCACATGGGATTGGGTCCCGCCTGTCTTAGTAAAATCGCTGCCCTATATCACCTCCCCTCTGGGCGTATTAGGATAAACGGTGGTCTGTCCCCCCCCCTTTTCAATTTCGAATGGTACACGTCAGGGCTGCCCACTTTCGCCCCTCCTGTTCGTGTTGTGCGTAGAGGCTCTTGCACGTACACTCCGTAGACAAGCGGACATTAAGGGGGTTACGGTCGGGGGACAGGAATACAAACTCTCTTTATTTGCGGATGACCTTATGGTTACTGCCACCTCCCCCACCACTTCTCTCCCTATTCTGATGTCAGAACTAGCTAGATTTGGGCGTTTGTCTAACTTTAAGATAAACTGGGATAAGTCTGTTGCGCTTGGTCTGAACATTCCGGCTAGGGCCCAAGCCGGTCTGCAGCAAGCATTTCCTTTTAAATGGCACCCCGATAGCCTTAAGTCCCTTGGCGTGTACCTCACTGCTAACCCCGCCAAAATCTACCCCTCTAACTTCCCTCCTTTACTGACCAAAATAGCGAAAGACCTATCGGACTGGTCCCCTCGCAACTTTTCCTGGTTAGGGAGAATGAACATCGTGAAGATGAATATCCTTCCTAGAATACTGTTCCTCTTTCAAACCCTCCCAGTGACGATACCCAGCTCCTTTTTTGTTCACCTTCAGCGGACAGTACGGGACTTTGTCTGGCAGGGAAGACGGCCGAGATTTAAACCTGACGTTCTGTTCCGACGTAGGGAGAGAGGAGGATTCCAGCTTCCCCACTTGCAGGGGTACTATTGGTCCGCAATACTGACGAGTAGTAGAATGGTCGTCTCTGGGGGATCCCAAGCAGTGGGTGACCCTGGAGAACCATTTCTCCCCGATCCCTCTCAGGACGTTGCCTTGGCTAGCATCCCCTCCCCGAGTCTTGCACCCCATGATCTTGCCTACCCTGACGTGTTGGAACCACTTACGTTATAGAAAAGGCCTTTCCCCACGGTACTCCCCGCTTACCCCCCTTATCCACAACAGTGCGTTCCCCCCAGGTCTAGACGCTGTTAATATTACACGACTCACACAAATGGACTGCACGAGGGTCGGTCGGCTGGTGCAGGGGGGCAGTCTCCTCTCTTTTCAAGAGATGCAACAGAAGTTCTCCCTTACTCAGAGAGACTTCTGGCTGTATTTGGGGCTCCGTAGCTTTATATCTCAATCGAGACTGGTAACCGATTCGAGGCGCAAACCCTTTCCTTTTGAAGCCCTCTGCCTCGCCTCGGAAATACCCCACCACTTAATTTCCATTATTTACAAGCTGGTCCTGGAACACCTTTTCCCCACTCTGCCGCGTTACACCGAAATCTGGAACAGGGAGCTGCCCCTTCCCTTGGAAGAGGCTGACTGGACAAAGGTATTTGCCTTGGTCCGGGCTAGCTCTATCTCAATACAGGCTCTCGAGACCCAGTATAAGGTTCTCACCAGGTGGTATAGAGTGCCCTCCGTGATTCATCGTATGATTCCTGCATACCCATCCCATTGTTGGCGCTGTCAATCTGACACTGGTACCTTTATGCACATATGGTGGGAGTGCCCTGCCATCGCCAGTTTTTGGCGATGTGTGAGGGAGACCTCTCGGCGAATACTGGGGGAAGACGTCCCTGAAGGGCCTACTTTTTGGTTGTTGTCTTTCTCAGACATGTCCATTAAGACATATAAAAAATCCCTCCTACGCCACCTAGCAAACGCTGCCAGAGCTGTCGTTCCCCTGCGCTGGAGGTCTCTCTCCCCGCCAACCATGAAAGACTGGTTCACAAGGGTCGACTGGTACGAGTCCATGGATGACCTCCTGTTGCCCCCCTCCACGCGATACCAGACCTATGTGACGGTCTGGTTCCGCTGGCTAGAATTTCAACTCACTCCGGAATACCTAGCGGTCATGAAGTAAGTGCTTCCCAGCGGTCGCCCGTGCCCAAGCCTGGCCTGCGAGCATCTCTCACATTTTCCTACCTAATTGGTGAATTTCACGCCATTCTACCCAACCCTTCCCCCCCTCTCCTGTCTGTCTTGTCTGTCTCCTTACTTTAATTATTAATTCTTCAGTGTTTTAGGAAGCGTAAGCATTCCGGGACGCACTACTTGTGAATTGGATCCTGGCGATTTCTAGATTTACTTGTACATCAGTGAATGTCATTGTACCCCACTTCACTTGGTTTTTCATATGTTATTTTTTTTTTTACTGCTATGTTCTGCTGCCTGGAAATCTTGTATGAACATATAAATAAAGATTTAAAAAAAAAAAAAAAAAAAATCATGTTTCCAAGGGATTTAGAGTTGATTTGTTACACCCATAACATCAGACATTAATATACATCATATATCATGTTATATATACATATATCAGATTCCATAATGGGAGGCTCGATCGTAAAACATCATTCAAGATCTTATATTTTCCCAATAATATATATTACAAGGGACATTCATAATCCCAATGTATACAATTACGTACAAAATACACGCTGATAAGAATTTCATTTTATATAAGTCGGATTTACACCTCTAGAACATTTATTCAGAGATATATATTAAGAAAACTCCAATACATGATTTATATCATTTTCAAAGACTGTGTACATTCATACCTCATAGTATATAAATCAAATCATTGACCAGATATAGAGTGTTAATAAAGTAGACTCTCAGGATAAAAGAAATAAATGTGCAAAAAATTATAAATAAAAAATGAAAAATAAGAATAAACATAAAAATAAATAATATAAAAATAAATAAAGATAAACATAATTATATTAATAAATAAGGATATGAAAAAATAGATGTAAATAAAAATAAATACAACAATGAAAATAATAATAAAATAATAATAAATAAAGTATTATAATACATAAAATAAAAATAATAATAATTAAAAAATAACATGGATATAATATGCAGAAAAAAATATATAAGTGAAAATATGCAACATAAAATAAATGAAATAAGAACAAAAACAAAATGCTAAATATGTAATGATGATAATACTAGTAAACCGTATAACTGTAGTTATTGGGTATTACCTTGGAATCATTGATTTTATTAGAAACAAAAAACATAATAAACATAAAAATTATATGGTAATCATAATATTTAGTGGACACGGGTTATTAGCCATCCACTATATATCATGATTACCATAAAAATTTTATGTTTATTATGTTTTTTATTGTTTCTAATAAATCAATTCCACATTGGTGAATATATATATATACCACAATGGACAAATGGGTATTAGACATCGTGTCAGCAGGGTACAAAATAGAATTCATCAAATGTCCCATTACCAAGTCTCAACAATATGATACAGCAGGAGGTGGGGAAAAGGTACCACAAAGAGAGATTTCAGGGGTTCTATTCCCGTTTTTTCGTAGTGAGAAAAGCCAATGGAGGATTCCGGACAATACTAAATCTAAGGAAATTAAGCAAAGTAAGGAAAGTAAGGACGTTCAAGATTGAGTCTGTGAAAACTATTTTGCCATATGTTCTGCCCAATATGTTCATGACATCTACCTTCACATCTACCATGAAGCCTACCTTCACATTCCTATTCATGAAAGCCACCAAAAGTTTCTAAGATTCGCCATATTTGGAAAACATTACCAGTTCACAAGCCTACCTTTTGGTTTAGCAATGTCACCAAGAAATTTCTCGAAAGTATTGATTACCATCATAGAAAAGCTGCGTACAGAAGGCATATGTCTGTGACCCTAGCTGGACGATATTCTAATTGCAGCCAAGTCAAAACATCTAGCACAGCTACACGCAGAAAGGGTGATTTCAGTGCTTCTGGATCACGGATGGTTAATGAACCTAGAAAAGAGTCATCTCATACCTTCAACAAGAGTGACATACCTGGGTGTCATCATAGACACTGCAAAAATGACTGTAGCTTTAACCTCCGTTTGGACTCAGAAATTGAAAGAACTACTTCAGGCGATAACCACCTGTCACATATCTAGAAGGATTTATGAAGCTTTTGGGACTGATGTCAGCGGCTCTGAAGACAAGAGTCTGGGGAAGGTTCTACATGAGAGCAACCAAAGTATGTCGTCTTCAGCAAATGGGACAGAAATCCGTTCAATCTGTCACAACTCATTGAATTGTCCCTAGAGGCAAAGGAAAATCTGAAGTGGTGGTTGAACGAAAAGGCTCTAAGAGAAATGCTAGTATTTTTTTATGCTCTTCCGTTTTTTCATCCAATCATCTTGGGCAAAGTTGTAAAGATTCAGTCAGACAACAAGGCCAAGGTGGCCTACATCAACAAACAGGGAGGCATCAAAAGCAGGTCACTAATGACAATCAGTGATGGAGTGGGCAGAAGGACATCTTTTAGATCTGACAGCCATCTATATTGCAGGACAAGAAAATGTTCAGGTAGACTTCCTAAGCAGACACACAGTTCAGCAGTCAGAGTGGAGGCTCAGCGACAATATCTTCAAACAGATTGTGCTCAAGTAGGGGGCAACCCCGAATAGACCTTATGTCGTCAAGAGACAACAAAAATGTAAACAAGTACATTTAAAGGTACAGAGACCCTCAGGCTTGGGCGATAAATGCTCTATCAGTTCAATGGAATTTCCAGCTGGCCTACATTTTTCCACCAATAGCGATGATTCCTCATGTACTGAGGAAGCTGAAAAGGAAACCAACCACAGTCATCTTGCTTTTTTGGCCCAGAAGGCCATGGTTCCACAAGCTGATGCAACTGTCAATAGATCAGCCAGTGGAAGTAGATCTGCTGACCCAGGGGCAAATATTTCATCCAAACTCGGCTTCTCTCAAACTGACGGCCTGGCTGTTGAAAGGGCATCTCTAGAACAAAGAGGGTTCTCAAATAAAATAATTCAAACTCTCCTATCTGCAAGAAAACTTCATTGGTATACCACAGAGTATGGAAAAGTTCTGCTTTTGGGCAAAAGACAAAGTGTTCAAGGACCCAAACATCGAAGTTATCTTAGAGTTCTTGCAAGAAGGACTGGACAAAAACTTAGCTACAAGTGCTTTAAAAGTTCAAGTATCCGCATTATCGGCAGTCCTAGACATGGACCTGGCGAAAGACAAATACATTATAAGATTTTTCCAGGCAGCAGCAAAACTAAAACCGAGGTTCATAAATCTTATGAGCCCCATGGGATCTTTATATGGTGTTGGACATTCTCACGGCAGCTCCTTTTGTACCATTGGAAGAATCTCAACTTAGTTTTCTAGTGGCTATAACGTCATCAACAAGAGTATCCGAACTGCAGGCATTATGGGCGGAATCCTCCTTTATGAATTTTTTTTCAAACAAAATAGCGCACTAATCCTACATCCTTCTTCCAAAAGTAGTGTCCTTGTTTCATTTGAACCAGGAGATTGTATTGCCTTGACTATGCTCCAATCCAAAAAATGAGGAGGCAAAATTTCATACATTGGACTTGGTGAGTTCATTAAAAATTTGCACCAACAGGACGGCAGAGCTCAAAAAACGAAACAACTCTTTATAGTAAGGCAAAAACAAGGGGGGGACTGGCTTCTAAATTTTTGATTGCATGCTGGCTGAGGTCCTGCATAGCAGAAGCATACAAAATTAGAAAATTAGAAAGATGGAAATTCCAAAGTACTTAAGGACACACTCTATAGCGACCTCATGGACAGAAAAAGAAGCAGCTACTACGAAAGAACTTTGCAATGCAGCAGGCTGTTCTTCCGTCCATACTTTTGTTAAACATTACAAAATAGATGTGTTGGCCTCTGCAGATGCCAGATTTGGAAGGTGTGTCCTTAGTGCTCTAGTTAAGTAGTCTGAACTCTTCAGTTACTTAATATGTTATGTTGATTCAGTAATGGTTGTTATTGGTCAGCCCTCCCAGTGAATATTAACTATAAACTATAAAATCCTCATAGTAATTACATATAAAAACTATTTCAGGGCAGCCACACAATACAGGCCAGGTAGAAGCTATCTGAGAAGAGGACAAGGAGCTTCCAGACAATTATTTTGGGCCATAGAGGAAGACACACCAGAGAGTCGTTCAGCAAGTCTTATCTTTGATGCCAGAAATTTAAAACCATATTCATAGATCAGAATGAGATAGATGCGGCAGTGTCCCCACCTAACTCATCTGATCTGCCCCCCTGTTTTTAGGAATCTGTTGGCAATTAAGAGTGCCTCTTAAAGTAACTGTTAGTATTTTCCTTAAGGATGATCCCTTCCCCACGTCTTTCCTTTTAAAATTTCTAAGTACCTAAATGGCACGTAGATTGCGTAAATTACCTTCTATGCAGGCATAGTAGGTCATTTCCTAACGGACCGCACTTAAGAAGCCACAGCTTCTTAAGTGTGAATAAGGTCCCAAGAGACCAAACGGGGTTCCCCGAATAGGAGGCAGATTAAGGCCGTTTGCAACGATATCGAATCTTCCGACTTCAGACAGGTAAGTAACGGACATTGTTCATGTGGGCTAGAGACTGTAATTCAAAAACATTATTTCAGAGAGCTTCTTCCGAAGATCTCCTCAAACATAAGTGAAATGTGACCTATGAGGGAAGCTTGTTTTAACTTCCAAGCTATTGTATCTATTGTTCTATAGTAATTAGTGGTTCTAATCTGTGCTAAGCCTCTGTTCCTTGTCTGGTTTGGAGCTGCACTTTTTTGGTTTAGGTGGAAAGCACCTAAAGGGGGCAGTGAAGGTTTCCCTAATATCCCTCTGAACCCTGTTGAAAAATTGGAAAGTAACATATAATAAACAATTGTCTGTCCTGCGCTTCACTATGAAACATGCAAGATATGGTTTAAAATGATAGTTTTCCTGGTTTTAATTGTTTAAAACTAGAAAAATGGTATTTGTTTATTTTATTACCAAGCAGTGTGAGACTTGAATGAAAATTATGTTAATTAGAATGGATCAGAATCAATCCAGTGTTCTCCCCAGCGTGATTTAGCGCCCGGCTATTTTCACTGACCGCCCGGCTGAGACTACACATAGCGTGACGGAAGTACCGGAGGCAATGGAAGCGCTCGCCTCCGGGTGATAGCCCGGAGGTGGGCACTTCTTCATTTAATTTACCTTAAATGAAGTCCATTGCCTCCCTCCCAGTACTTCTCCCTTCCAGCACTTCTGAGTCGGACTGCAATCCCCGCTGCAGAGCTGGCTGTGCAATGCATGCTGGCGTCATAAATCAGCAGAGCAGGAAGCATAAAGACGGCAAAGGTAAGAGATTATGGAATGGGGATTTAACTATCACGGAGGGGGCACACAGGTAAAGAGGCAGCATTAATAACACTGAATGGACACAATAAGAGGCAAAGTTTAAGAAAAAACAACTCTCCAATTAAGGCGTTAGGAATTATCTACTAGTACATTTTATCCTTTGATATAATTATAAATTATTTTAATGGTTTAAAAAATATTTATTCTAAGGAAATATAAAGGGATTTGGTGGACGCTGGTTAAACCCAAATAGAAATAGGTACTTAAAGAAAGAAAACACCAGCGTTGTCCACCAATGCCCCTTGATCAACAGACTAGATGGTCTGTCCCTGCTAATTTTAGGTATGCACACTATTGTAAAAATCACTGGAAGGTTGTGATTTTTACAATAGTGCGCATACTGAAATATAGCAGGGACAGACCATCTGGTCTGTTGATCAAGGGGCATTGGTGGACAGCGCTGGTGTTTTCTTCCTTTTAGTAACAATAAGGGGCAATAATGTTAGGTGGACCGTGGGCACATAATGAGAGGCAATAAGGCTGGAAAGAGGCAAAATATACTAATTGGATACACAGAAGGAGGTGGTATAAGGCTAACAGGACACCAAGAGGGGGCAATAAGACTGGTTGGACACAAAAGGAGGGGGCAATAAGGCTGACTGGAAAAAATTAACAGGGGTGGCAATAAAGCTGGCTGGGTACAGAAGGGGGGGCATTAAGGCTGGCTGGACACAGAAGGTGGGGCAATAAGCCTGGTTGAACAAACAGAAAAAGGGGCAAATAAGCCTGACTAGACATAAATAAAGAGGGGGGAAATAAGGCTG
>WWET01001076.1:352341-364077 GCA_011038615.1 Limnodynastes dumerilii | reverse complement strand
TATAGCATAGCACATATAGCACATATAGCACATATATCACATATATCAATATAACATAATACTTTACATTATCACTCATGCATGCGCAGTTATAAGAACACCACAGTACTTAATTATAATGAACACAATATATATATATCACATATAGCACATATAGCACATATAGCACATATATCACATATATCAATATAACATAATACTTTACATTATCACTCATGCATGCGCAGTTATAAGAACACCACAGTACTTAATTATAAAAAAATGAACACAGCACTAAATCCTATCCATACACAGAAATCAATGCCAGGCAGTAACCACAGTACCTGTCCCGTTCCCCCCACCAGTCTAAATAGCGTTATCACCTGACTCTCATCAGCTGTTCTTAAGGCCACAAATACTTCCCTTTGACGACACTGCAATGCCTGGTGAGGGTCTCCTCCCAAGGTCCAAATATCCAGGTGGTCACAATGAAGTTGCAGCCTGTTACCCAGATAAACGTCTTGACGGTCCCGGCCACTTGCCCAATGCTAAATCCCAGGCCCTCTGCTCTCCAGGCAGGTCCCCCAAATACTACAGCGCCAGCGATCCTCTCCCCAAGGAGGGAAGTCTGTGGAAGGTCCTCTCACCGCCAGCCTGCAGCCCTCTCTCCCCACCAAGACACTTCTTTGGCTTTTTACTGGGGACACACCTCCGGGCACTGAAGACAGCCCCCACATAGTCCTAGCAGAGGTAAATACAGGGTAACAGGGAGATGCAAACAGCAACAAGCAGCACACAATCAGTTAGCAGGCACGACCAGGAAACCAGATGCTATAACCGACACCTGTTTCACTAAGCAGAGGCTATTTAAGGGGCACTCCCCCAATCAGCAGTGAAAGCCTGCCACACCTCCAGAGATGATTACCTAGCAGCTGGGGAAAAGTGGATACATAGAATCTGGCCTGATTACACCCTGCTAGTTAACCTCTTACGGCATGTAACAGCCAGATGCTGGGTTTCATCCCTGGTGATGCTCTGCCAGGCCTGTACTGCAAATGTCTTCCGTTTATGGTTCTTCTTGGGGCATTATCCCTTCAGTTTTGTCTTCATCAAGTGAAATGCATGCTCAATTGGATTCAGGGCAGGTGATTTACTTGGCCATTGCCTAACATTCCACTTTTTAGCCTTAAAAAAAAATCTTTGGTTGCTTTTGCAGTATGCTTTGGGTCATTGTCCATATGCACTGTGAAACACTTAAGAATTCATCCTGCTGCTGCTGTCACATCATCAATAAATAGAAGGGAACCAGTTCCATTGCCAGCCATTCTTGACCACGCCATGACACTACCACCACCATGATTAACTAATGAGGTGCTAAGGGTTTAAGTTTTAGATTCCAAAATGCAAATGTAGAATCAACTCCAGACCTTTTACCTGCTTAATTGATGATGAAATAAGGAGGGAATGGACCACACATATCCATGAAATAGCTTTAGAGTCAATTGTACCATTACTATTGGTCCCTTAAAAAGTGGGAGGCACATATAGAAACCATTGTAATTACTACACCGGTCACCTGATTTGGAAGTAAATACATTCAAATTAAAGGTGAAATTACGTTAAAGAAAATTAAATTAAATTAATTGAAATTAAATTAAATTAAATTAAAGCTGAAAGCAAAAACCTTTTTATTAAAGGTGAAAGCACTCACTCCCTCCCTTCATATGGAAGTATAGTCAATCCTTGTCAACAATCAAAAGTTAACGCATTGCATGCGTCTGCCGTTTGCAAAAATTTTGCAGAAAAATCGTTTTGCAGCTGTTTTGTTATGTGAACGTTTCGAAACCTAGATTTTCGCAAAAGAATAGCATTCTACTTGAAAATTTTAGAAAATCGGATTTTCTAAATTGAAGCTTATTCTAGTTTGGTCTGTATTGAAATGTATACTATTCTAAATTAAGTTGTATTCGAAATACAGACTTGCGAATTAGAATGGTAATAATTTCAGACTAGTATAAATAGAAACATGTAGGTGTATAGATTTTTAGAATTTTAGCATTTCTGAGAAAATTCACATTCGCAATAGATATTTTGAAATGCGAATGTTCGAAATTCGGTTTTCTTTGCGCAGTACCACACCCCAAGCAAGTGATACCAAAAAATAAATATCAGCACTATTTATTAATCAAATTGCATATAAATAAAAGAGTAAATGTTAAAATGACCTCTTGACAAACTTGCAAATAGGATAAGAAATCTTCACAGGTACATAAATCCACAGTCAGACTTAGATGGTATAATAACAGTGAATAACTGATGTTTACTGGATAACTCTGTACGATGAAACACGCTGGTTTGTAATAATAAGATGGAATAGCCTAAGCCACAATGGATGGTTGGGGAAACCCAATGTCCCAGTATAATTGTAGAAGCTTGTTGTTCAATCAGATGGAGTAAGTATATAGTAATTCAAAGCTTATAGCTGTAATGGCTTGAATTATACAAAGTTGCAATGTGGTAAGTGGCGTGTGAAAGCCACTTACCATCATTCAGAGTGATTTAAAAGGAACGCTGTCTCAGGTTGTGGTGTGTGTGGCCAGCCCACAGGGAAAGTCTCCTGTGAATGGTGGAGACCCGAATGGCAAATGCCCAGAGGC
The DNA here is from genome assembly GCA_011038615.1 of Limnodynastes dumerilii. Classification (NCBI taxonomy): domain Eukaryota; kingdom Metazoa; phylum Chordata; class Amphibia; order Anura; family Limnodynastidae; genus Limnodynastes; species Limnodynastes dumerilii. The sequence goes on along the minus strand of WWET01001076.1, from coordinate 361,441 downwards.
AAAACCGGTGTACACAATTCCGCACAGAGGTGGAGTGTCCAGTGAATTAGACAGACGATATAGTTACCACAGTGAAGATTGAAGATCTGTACTTGCTGATCTGTGGTGTGCGGTAGCGGTATGTGTCAGCGCTGATTCCGTGGACATGTGGGCTGTCAGTGGGCGTCCCCGCCGCGTGTACGGTCCAACTGTTGCTCCAAGTAATTCAGGTCTCACAGGAGGAGGTGCTGGTGTCTGCAATCAAACCAGTCAGGTGAGCAAGTTTGAACAAGTGGAGGTGGAGTCCCTGCAACGCATTTCGTCGCTAGGATTGCAACTTTGTCAAGCAGTTTAAATAAACACTGAGCATGTTTAGAGCGAAAGCGAGCACCTAAAGATGGGTGCACTGCCGCCCATCTGCTTGTGTTTACATCCAACTGCACTGCGCTAGTGGAGAAACTCGGATGTTTTTCATTTCATTAGGCAAAGTAGCAGGGAATGGTGTCTATGCTTCCATGAAACGCTTAAGGTGGCCATACACTAAAGCGATTATCGACCCGATCACCCAATTATCGGGTGATCGGGCAAATAATCGCTGTAGTGTACGGCCAAGATCGATCTTCCAAATACGGCCACATAACGTACCAGAAATGCTCTGGTAGATTATTTGGTCTTTTGAAAGTTTAATAAATATCGGGAGAAAGCTCCCAATATTTTAAGGGAGCCAATCAGCAAGCTGAATGGCTCCCTATCCCTGCAATAGACGCTGCTCCATACATATCTATGTACAAAGTTGCTCTGTCAGCTTTGAATTATACCTTCAAAGCTGTCAGAGCAGCATAGTACATAGCTATTTAGCAGCAGCTATTTAAGGGAGTAACACAGACAGGGAACGGAGTAACACAGACAGTGAACAGCCGAAAACATGCTGTGTGAAGTGCGGCTGATTCTTGTCTGTATTTCTCCCTGCAATAACCGCTGCTGTATATCTATGTACTATGCTGCTCTGACAGCTTCAAAGCTGACAGAGCAGCTTTGTACATAGATCTGCAGCAGCGCCATAGAGAGCCCTGCCCCCCCTCCTCCCCTCTTCTGCTAGGATTATCGGTCCCAGCAGAGGAGGTGTATGGGGCCAATAACAGGACATTTCCCTAGCGGAAAATCGTCCCGTTTATCAGGCCACCCCTGCTGGGACTGATAATCGTCCTAGTGTGTGGCCACCTTTACACCATCTCAGGGGATGGCGTAAGTGGAAGATGCAGGTCATTTTCAAAGTAATGTTTTTTTTTTTTGTTTTTTTTTTTATGAATTAAATTGGTTTTATAAATGAACACTGAAACATAATTTCTTTTTAGTTTTTTATTTTAACTTTAATTTTCATTTATTAAGTAAGTTTTTTTATGCCAGCATTGTAGTGGAATGCAGCAACTATGCTCTGACATTATTGTACATGATCCACAAAGCATTTAAATGAGTGTTTAAATGCTAAAAAAGATGCTTATATATATATAAATTAGAAATTGACTGTTTTGTGCTTATTTGCATTAAATTCACTAGATTTTAGACTGATTAATTGAACACTTTTATTGCAATTTGGAAATGAAAAAAATTATGACAAAATTGATATTTAGAACTCCCTGATGCAATACATTTCCCCGCAGTTTGTAAAAGTTTAGTATATGTATAACTTACCTTATATGCTGGCTATATAAGCTGTTGGTAACAGTAAGTTTAGCTGGATAGACATTATGGAACATAGGCAGACTACCAGACAGATAACATAACCGAACAGATAACATATACGTCCGGAGTTTAGCATTTTTTACTACTGCACATGCGTAGTAAATTTTTATTGTATGTTTTCCTTACATAGATTGCGTATATGCAGTCTTTAAGACTATCTACGTCATGAAAAGATACGTAGATTACGTTAAAAATTTACTACGCATGCGCAGTACTAAAAAAACGCTAAACTCCGGACGTATATGTTATATGTCCGGTAATCTGCATACGGTCCTATATGTGATTATCGTACAGTATATGTAACAACTTTTGTTATGCTAACAAAAGGGATAACAAGGGCTTCTTCCCTATACTTATGCTGTGGTGGAGAGAAAGCACAGATGATCCAGTAGTGTGTGAGCACAATGCCATATCCCTGGAGACTGGCACATTACGCTCATTGAAGGGATTTCACATTTATGTATTATATCATATATATTAATTATGCTATTGACGTGTCACATGGGTTGTCTATTTTTTATTTATTTTTGTTAGCTTTTTAAAATGTATATTTTACTTTATATTTATTATTTTTACTCCTATCACTCTTGAATTGTACAGATGGGAGGTACAGGTTATGGGAAAAAAACTGAATATTTAGTCCCTCGATAGCTGCATTAGAAATGCTGGACTCCAGCAGTAATTAAAATTAAAAGGAATATCTAATTTATTTCTCATTAAAAATGCTGTACTATAAGAGGGACTTTCATCTTACAGCTGTCGTGGTTTCCACAATCATATAACAAGTAAAGAATGCAACTGAATGCAGTGGACCTTATTCACACTTAAGAATGATTTAGGTTCTTAATTATATGCAAAAAGTAGAAAGGCAACTCCCCTGACATGCCCTCGTTTTTCATCTTCTTAACCGACTTACGAATGCTATAGGGCTACCTTATCTTTAGGTTCGTAGTTGTGTGCGTAGGGCGGCTAATTAAGAATTTTGTTACCTAACCGTGTCCAGATTTCCTCATTTAAATGGCTCCCTTCACCCACTCTTCTTATCTTTTTCTTAAGTTTCCCGGCATGCTCCTTCATTCTTAAGTCATTACAAACCTTGAGGAAATTGATTCATAATGATGATTCAGAGCCTTCCTGTTCTTAAGTCCTACATAAATTATGTATATTAAGTTACTATGTCTGCAGAGTATATCCCTTCTTAAATATACGCACCTAAAAAACAAAATTTTCTTAACTGTGAATTAAGACCAATGTGGTTATAAAAATGAAAAAAAAAAGCTCCAAAGTATATTATGGATTAGTTGTGTTTCTGTCACTTCCATCAGTAGAAATGGGTGGTCATGGTCCATCTAGTTTGTTTAACATACCCTAGATGTATTGCCTCCGTTGATGACTGATTACAATCAACATCTGATCTTGGTCAAGGGTCCTATAGTTGTCAAGGCCAAACACCAGAACGGGGAACAATTGTGATATTAGTGAGTGTGACCATATTAATGTTTGTGCCAGATAGGATATTTACAGTAACACTTACACATGTGTTACTATAGTGTTATTCAGAATAGCATCTCTGAAGACACAGATGTCCAAGCTTGAAATGGATGGTCTTAGAATAGCATACAGAGGCTACATTAGGCACAAGGGGCTGGATCCAGACTTAAGTAAGTGCTTGAAATTAGTTACTCCTGGGCAAAACCATGTTGATTGCAGGGGAGTCATATTTCATCTGTTGCAAACAGTATTAGAGTTGAGAAATTATGTTTCCTATCCCAAGTCTAAATAACAGTGTGATAGTAAAGCTGGTCAGTATCTGTGTGCAGTAAACAATTCAAAGATATATGCCGGCATGCAAAGAAGACAATTAACTTGACTCCCCCTGAAATCAACATGAACTAATTTCAAGCACTTACTTAAGTCTGGATTCAGCCCAAGTTAACCAAAACTAAACTGGCAAAATATTTCTGGTCTAATGAATTGTAATTTTTGTGATGGTATGTACAGAATCTGGCTTAAGCAACATGAACAAATAAATTTCTCTTGCTTTGTGTCACCAGTTCAGGCAGCTGGGAATAAAACGCTCAGTAATGTTTTCTCAGTATATATCATACCCCTTACCTCCAAGTGAGCATCAGCCTATTTCAGTGTTGTTATTGATCATGTGCATCTTATGACCACATTCTTCTGTTCTCTGTCCAAGGATGCATTTTCAGACCCTCCAACATGACCCATTCCATTAGGTACAATTTAATCTGTTCCTGAGTTTCCAACTGTCACTCACCTGGTTTAAATGAATTAACTGATATTTAAAAAAACTTTTTGTCTCTTCAACATAGGTGGTTACCATAGTAACTGACAGTTGGAAACTGAGGAGCAGAGTATTTTGTACCTAATGGAATGGGTCATCTTGGAGGGTATGCATTTTTGGAATGCGGTGGAACAAGAGAGTATATTCAGACAAAGATTGTCATGAACTGCAGCTATGATTGTGCTGTTGAATCGCACAAGTACTAGGTAGGTATACCTAGTAAAGTAGTAAAGGTGGTTATTTTCATGGAGTGAATTATGTCAGTAGTTCAGTCACAAAATCTCAGAACTAAGAAGTTTTTGCAGCAGTCGGGTGCGTTTTGAACGATAGCATATGCACAAGTAGTCATCTATCCCTGAGGGGCAGATAGGACATACAGACAGGGGCGGATTGGACATAGGCCTTACCGGGAAATTTCCCGGTAGGCCGAGGCACTTTGGAGGCCGGTCAGAGACCGGCCTTCTTTTTTTTTTTTTTTCTTCTTTTTTATTTTTTTTTTTTTTTTTTATTTTTTTTGGCACCATTGTGGAGTTAAAATTTATTAAAAACAGGTTAAGGAGCAGCCTTAGTGCTGAGCATTTGGAAGCATTTCTTCTAATGTGTGTGGAAAAGGACATTTTACAAAAAATGGAGACAGATACAATAATCAAAAACCTTGCATTAAAAAGTCAACTGTTACGCAAGGAGCTGTATCTGCAATAGCCTCAAGAAATAAAGCCTTCCCCATGTCACCCATATCATCCTGATCCTCCTGCACTGCCAAACTTTGTCTTTCACATATGTTGACTTTTTTCTGCTAATGTTTAGCATTATTTAATAAAAGTTATATTTAAAAGTAAGCTTTGTGGTTGTTTTGTCTTTTGAAAGCCATTCCTGTCCCAAAAAAAAGAGACACAGAGGGCATTGAGAGGGGAGAACCTCATGGGTGCTAGGGCATAACCACCACAATGGCAGGAGACCCCAGCATAACACTACAATGATAATGAAGTGAATTCCTTGCTACATGATTAACTCACATAACAAAATCAGGTACTTCATCCACTCTTCTGCTGACTGCCTACATGCCTCTTCTCTACGTACCAGTGCAATGCTTTGCCTACTTTTATTAGGTCCCTAACTAACTTTTGACAGGTGAGCCCTTAGGTGACTAATATGTGCTACGCCTTAGGAAGTACTTACATTTAAAACTGGTGTGCAGGTAAGACTCAACTCAATTATAAAGTATATCAATTATTATAGGACTGGCCAGAAGGGCAGGACTGACCTTAGCTTTTCACATTAACATAAGTTACAATATAGGAAATAAACATTCTATATTTTAATAAACTGAATTTGAAGTAGCTAGAATTCCATTCATAGTGTATTTGGTGAGTGTAAATGTCCATCTTGCACCACTGTTTTTCAGTTCTATTCAATCATTAAATATTTTAATACAGCATTTTTTGTGAAAATGGGTTTTGTGCCCAGTATAGCTTCCCTAGCATCCAGCTTGTGGAATAGTATTAACTGCGTGTCCAATAGCCGATATTGCTTAGTACTTGTCTTTTAAAAGCTCATGTTTATATTTAGTATAGGGCTTTCCAGAAGGGGAAGACTTTTGCTTCAGCTTAACATGGATTGCAGTATGTGGAATTTACATTTATTGTCTAGCTTTAAGAAATTAGAATAACATTATAATAATGTATTCATTCAGTGAGTGCAAAGGATCAAATATCTTTTTGTTTGTGACATTTAAGACATCTTTAAGACCGCATATATGCAATCTTTGTAACTAAATGTATTTAGACTATATGAATTAACATGCATGCGTAGTAGCTATTCATTATATCCGGGACGTATCGAGACTCCAGCCCTAAATATTTAGGGAGCAGCAAAATACTTAATAGCCTTTTATTTGTGCATACGTTATGCCTTGCGTTAATGACTTAATTTCATGTTGGATTAGCCTTGCCTACCACCAATATGGGTATCGGTAACCCCGCCCACTTTGTGTTGGCCCCACCCCCATTTGATTTGGTACCGCCCCCGAGGCCACTTAAAAAAAAAATTCCAGGGCCACTTTAATTTCCCAATCCGCCCCTGCATACAGAGGACCTCCTTGTAGGGCAGTGACCTTTTGAAGCCACCCAGAAGCCCCTCTTTTGTTTGAAGAGATCTAGAATGTTGACAGTAATAGATGTTGATGACTAATATGCTGTTCATATAGAATGAAGGCCACTATGATGTTCTCTCTATTGGGTGATGATCACTAGGCTACAAGCATTGCATAGCAGGCAACCCTTATTGTATTTTGAAATACTAGTCAGTTATACAAATGTTATTGTATTTGATTGTTACACTTTATATAACAGTTGTTGTTGTGTATCATTAGCTATGCATAGCCCCCACCCACTTTATATATTTGCACAGATATTAGGCCTTTTCAACCTTGTCTATACTTGATTGTAACCACGTGGCCTGTTGCAGATTTTTTTTTTTTTCAATGAAAATTTAAGTTATCAATCTACCCCTGCTGTCACTCTCTCTATCATCTCTCTCTCTCTAATGCAGAGTTTGCTCTGTGTCAGAAGATTAATAAGCAGCAAATTTGCGTCTTTGCAAAACCAAGTTGTGTCTGCAGGGGGATTGGAAATGTGCAGGCAGAAGAAGCGATGGGGAGGTGTATGTCCTAGATCAAAATTTAAACAGTTTGTTTATGTTATTTTATTTTTTTATAAATAAAGATAATAATTGATTTTTTTTTCTTGTCTAAAAAAAATTTTTCACCCCTCATGGTGCAACATGGATATTCCAGGTGCAGGGTTTATTCTTCATTTTGCTTTGATTCCAATTCTGCATCAGGCCCACAAGGTATAATATAGGAAATGCAAAGACATTAATTGTGGCAGCTGTGAATGCCCTAACCTTTGAAACACTTGTATACACTGAGTGTCCCATTGTGCACAGCAAGTGATTGGACCACGTAGCATTTTTTTAAGGTCCCATCTGTCTGTCCTTCATCCCAGCCTAGTTAAGCTGTAAAGCCAAGGTATTAACTAGTATAAACAGCTAATGCTTAATTAACTGCTGTAAAGCTATATAATTGTCTTCTGGGTTGCGATAGCTTTTTTACATTTGCAAAAGAAAAACAAGCAAACATTTCTTTAGAAGATGGTGATGTGAGGTAGATCATCTAAAAACATACATCTACCAATAATTTCTAAACAATTTTTCTTTTGTAATTACAGCAAACAAAATAAGCTTTTGCATAGTGCACAGGAGACAGTTTGTTAGACACCTATGGAACAGACATGAGGTGCCAAGTCAACCTGACTGTCACTACCAGGCACAGCAACAGGCAGGGTTGCTGACTCTCCCGGAACATCCGAGAGACTCCCGGAATTTGTGCCGTTCTCCTGGGAGAGTCGGCCAACCTCCCGGAAGCCCCGACAGATAAAAATGACATATTTGATTTAGCGCGGTTGATTGACAGGGGGCAGGGCTTAATGCTGCGGTTTACATAAATCGCGTCATTAAGCCCTGCCCCTCGTTGTAATCAATAGCTTCCTTCCGGGTTCTCCCGGAGGGAAGCTTCCAGTTGCCGGGAGACAGGGGGAGACAAGGGGGACAGCTGTGATGTGCCCTGAGGTTTCCGAGAGACCCTTGCAATCTACTGCTGCGGCCCCTCAAAAACATGAAAAAAAGACACAGATGCGGGCCCCCAAAAACATGAGTTACCAAAATTTCTGTTGCCGAGCCTGATCACTACATAGTAATGGCACAGATGTCATTAGTAAAGGCTAGACTAGCTCTGAACAGACCTTCCAGAAATATAGACTAAGGGAGAGTAAGGTCTCAAGTGAAAAGGTGCCAGCACTAGGCAATCAGAAACAATTCTTTCTTTCTTTTTTTATAGAAAGAGTGCATGAAATAGAGACATCATGTCATTCGTGATTATGGACCTGATCCAGACCTACGCTCATGAAACGCTCTTGTGCGTAGCGTATTTACGCCAGCGTACCTACGATGCACTCCTCTAGGCACTCCCCTTGTTCGTACTTACTTGTGCCGTTTTACGCAGAGCAAACCCTACCCTAACTTTTCTGAGCATAACCGGACGCGTCCGTAAGCTCCTTGCTTAGTTACGACGCTTAGCATGCCCATACTGTACGAGTTTAATGCCTCACCTCGTCCTCGGCGCGTATTTACGGATTTCATATGGCAGGGACGCCCCCTCGAGTGTTGTTACGAGGATGGTACGCTCAAGGCCCATACGCTCAGAACTTCATTGCATAACATCTACACCGTAAGTACAAATGGGCGTTTTTATGCTTACGCAAAGCGTAAAAACACAGCCGAGCGTAGGTCTGGATCAGAACTTATGGTCCTGGATAATCTGCCATGGGCTAAAGTGAGAGGACTGAAGAGAAGAGAAGAAGATCACCAGGGGTTGAGGCGAATACCAATGTGGATGAATATTGACTATGACCTATGCATAAGCATCCTCTTGGATAAGTACACATTGGGAAAATATATTGTCAAGTCAACAAGCATATGAACACATGGACATTTAACATTTGTAAACGTATGCATACACATGTGTGGAGCTGGCATAGCAAACATTTCCCACACCTGTCCTATATAGCAGGATAAATCTATGCTTATCCAAGCCAAGGTTTCATCTGTAGGCTCTTATTTGCTTGTTGAATCTCATAACAATGGCTGGCGGTACCACTAGGTAATCTTAGGTGTTCACCTAGGGCAGCAGACCTGGTGGGGCAGCACAGTGTCAGACTAGCCCACTGGGGGAATCACCGGTGGGCCCCCCAGCTGTTGCAAGCCCCGCCCCCTTTTATTGGATGGTACAGACAGAGAGGTGGCAATGCTGGCCGTGGGATCAGTCAAGGGCTGGAGTCGGTCTGGGTGGGAGGAAGAGAAGTGCTGTTCCCGGTGACAGGTACATATATATTACTGCTGGAAGCTTCTTATTATCAATGTCCCTGTCTCTATAGTCATTTCAGTAACATCCTGTACACTGACACTTTATGGAGGGGCTGTGTGATACACGGGGGGTGTTATATAGGGGGACTGTGT
>WWET01001076.1:316260-338515 GCA_011038615.1 Limnodynastes dumerilii | reverse complement strand
GGGGTGGGGATTTGATAGCAGCTTTCACATATATCAAGGGTTGTGACCGGCTAGAGGAGGGGGGCATTTTACATAGGAAGAAGTGTAATAGAACACAATAGCATGAATATAAACTGGAGGGCAGTAGATTCAGAGGAAATATGCGGAAAAATAACTTCACTGAAAACGCAATAGATAAGTGGAATAGCCTCACATCTGAGGTGGTTGATGCTAATACAGTAGAACAGTTCTCAAACTAAATTGAGAGTAAATAGGGTCTAGGCTCAGTATAGTTTTAAATAAACAAATGGGCAGACTGGATGGGCCATGTGGCTCTTATCTGCCGTCACTTTCTATGTTTCTATGTTTAACTTGTTTGAAAACATTCTAACGTGAGACAGAATCAATGGGGTAGTAGGATGTATATATGAAAACTGTAATGTTAATAGCAATACACAATGACCTATATCAAGTATAATTGTAATTGTTGTGAGTCCCCACTGCAAAGGCTGCATTACGAAGCAACTTTTGGCTGTCCCTATTTGGAATTGCTGTAGTTTTAGAATTGTTTTCGCATATTCACCCATTCATTTTTGGAAGTGCCGCCACCAGGCACTTAGGGTTAGTTAGGCTGTGGGGGGAGACTTAGGGTTAGGCTGAAGGGGGTGGGTTAGGGAGTGGGTTGGGGATACTTACTTAGCTTTGGAGCACCATGTTCGGTGCTTCGGGGATCGATTGCTATGCCTCATCGAGGCATAAGCAATCGATATCCCAGCCAGGAGCAAACAGTCCAATAAAAATAGGCCATTCGCAACAGTAACCCACACTCCATTGTAATGGAGTTGGGGACATTCCAAAATGATTAATGACATATTAAGTATATATGGAGAGATGTAGTGTAGTGTTAATGCCAGTCCCCTGTCTAAGGTCTGGTGCTGCTGTACTTTTATTCAAGCTTGTATATGGTCAAGGCCAAACAAGTATTTCATTTATGCAACTGGAACAAATATGGACACACTGCAGACAGCTGAAACAAACCTAAACTGCCAATGGGTACTAAATTCCTTCTGGGCCACTGGACTCCATTAGGACACTTGGACATGATATAAATGTTTCTATGTTAAAAGAAAACTAAAAGGCAAGTCAAACAAAAGTTTTGCAACTTTTATGTTGCAGATCCATTGTTAAGCCACAAACAGAAGAGAAAGGACCATGTTCAGGCAACCACAGCAAAGCTTAGGGACAAACAAAAGTTCAAATCATAATACACACTTTCAAACTTCTGAAAAAAGGCTGGAGATCACAATAGTGGTAAGGACATCAGTCTAGGAATGTAGAACACTGCGCTATATTGCTTAGACATCCTTCCGTGCAAAATATTGAACTGTACGTAAGAGCATAGTCAAGTCCTTACTGTATGATTTTCATGACATTGCCCACCCTACGCATAAGGGCTAAGATCCGCATGGAGTGCAGCATTGGCCGACTGTGCTCCGCTGCGGATATAATGGTACTGTGCATGCGCTCTTTAGAACTACATGTGGAAGTCTGCTGAAATTCTTAGCAGTGAATCCAGGCCAAGATTGTTTGAGAGATTTGCATTGTGGGTTTCAAGCTGCATCCAGAATGAAGGACCAAAATATTGTGCTGGTAATCAGAATTCATAGTCAAGGTCAAAGCCACAAATCTAGAGTATTGCGATAAATTTAATAGAAATGTGGGCACAGCAGGGGTTAATTTCTATTTTTCAAAGTAGATAAATATAAGGAAAAGCAAAAGCTTGTGGATAAAAGCTGGCTGAAGGTCTGGAAGAATCAGTAGTTCAAAGCACTGGGATCTCACACCATAAGCATAGAACTCAGTAACATCATTTCCAAGTTGTAAAGCTGCTGATGCAAACTTTTTGGTGATGATGTCGTAATGACTGGCAATATTAAATGTTTCTCTATTCTCTATCCAGCAATTGTGCAAACATAACTAAATTATACCTATGTTTCATCAACTCAAAAGCATTAGCACAATACGCCAATGACTGGGCAAACACTAACATTGGGGTAATAACCTCAATGTTGCACACATATATTTGTTACTTTTCCCCTTTTCTGGAACTCTCTGCCCTAATCTATCACACTATCTATCAGCCTAACGTTCACTCTCTGCTGCAGGCATTATCCCACAGGTGCTGCTCTTTGCCTCCCTGGACTCCCTCATCACCAGTTTAAACCTCTCATTGGCCCTGATCCTGAGCTACGGCCGCCGTCGCTAGTACGGCGGCCGTAGCGCTAATGCGCATGCGCCGGGCAGATGTTGGGCGGCGTTACTATGGAAACGCCCGATCTACGATCGGGCGTCCATAGTAGCGGCGTTGGGACGCTGGAGGGGACGTACTCCAGCGTCCCAACGCTCACGTTACTCCTGGAGGGCGGGGGGAGGTAAGTAAATGAGGCTAGGGGGGCGGGCTAGGCGGCCATACGCTCCTGTGTGAGCGTATGGCCCCTTCCTTACGCCGGGCGAAGCTAGGGTAGCCTTCACCCGGCGTAACGAAGGGGCCATACGCCCGCACAGGGGGAGTGCCAGGGGGGAGTCAGCGATGTAACGCTGAGCGTTAGCACGCTCAGCGCTACATCGTAGTGCAGGATCAGGCCCATTGACTGGACACTTTTGTCAGAGCCACAGGTTTCCTCCGCCTGCTGACTTGTGTCAGCTCGCTCATGTCTTCTGTTCTGCCTGGTTCCTGGTTATGTATTACTCATCAGTTCCAGTGTTTAATCGTGCTCCAGTTGCTACTCGCTAGTATCCTAGGTTCCTATCTCTCTCAGTGTCCAGATTCTGTGTTCTGGTTACTTCTGCACTGTTATGCCTACTGGTTCAAGCTCCAACCCTGTCATTGTATCAAGCCTCAGTAGGTCCAAGAGTAGATCCGGGCACAGCAGCAGCTGAGATTCCCACTGGATCCTAACTCCTATGCAGGTGAGGAAAGGCCATTCCCCTTGCTTGTATGGATTTACAATAGCAAGACCTTACCTTAAAATTTCCAGACCATCCCCTCGTACAGTGATGATGGTGGTGATGTCTGGATAGCATGTGAAGGCTGAAACTTAGCCTTTACTGTACAATTAGCATACTCCCACATAATGGAAGTATGATGTATGTGCATGTGCAAGCGAAAAAATACATTGCGTTCCACTCCTTCTGAGGTCTGGATCCAATCCAATAATAATACAATATTCTTATGAATCTTTTGGGACCTGACTATGAACATCATTAATTTTGCCAGTCTATCATGTGACCAATCACTTATTACCATCCTCAGCATTGTGCTGCATTGACTGTAATAACACTGTGCATTGCACAATGTATAGTATTATTATTATTACTATTAACTCTGCTTCCAAATCCTGTATTTTTACCTTATATCCATTGTAAAATTTTGCTTCTCAATTTCAATACTTGGGAAAAATAATGTATGGCATTGTGAGAAAATTGTGTTTTTGCCCTAGATTTAGAGCATATCATCTCTTTGAAATCAGTTGCAAACAGCCTTGTAGCTGAATGTGCTATTTTGTATACAATTACTGTAACTCCTCTCCTTCCATGATGTTAGCAATGCATCTGAGAGTAAAAAAAAAATAAGACCTTTTTGATTTTTACTGCAATTTGCATCTTTGACTTTGAAATGAAACAAAATGTTTGATTTATATTTAAAATAATCAATAACACATATCAATATAGACTGTGCAACACAAAGGTACATTTTTCTACACTCAAGTCTGATCTGCCCATCATATTCATTAAAACTTGAAAAACAAAAATGAAAAGACCTCATGGCACAGAAACTAGATTATTTTGAATCGATATTTTTTTTTTGCAGATGTAAGATTTATATAATTATAACATGAGACAAGAACTAATGTATCTTACAGAAAAGAAGAAATGAAAATGAAATTATCCCATTGTGTAAAATTACTCGACATTTTTCTTTTTCCTCTGTCTCATTCATCTATTGGTGCGAAAAAATATGGGCTACTTAAGGGGGTCTCTAATAATCAGTGGGATCACGAAGAGAGAACAAATGTTGCCCTAATGCATAAATGAATAAGCAATTACATGACTCAACCTCTCCTTTACTGGCTATTGTCTACCTTCCATTTTTCACCTATCAGCAAATAGTGCAAGCTGTACCACGGCTCTGAAAACTAATATAATATGCTCTGCATGTTAACAAGACGGTTTTGTCTTGTATTTTTAGCATATTAAGTTCAAGAATACTGAATTACAGTCTGAATTGTTGTAATCAGCTTTGCATTTTTGTTCTTACAATAATTTTGATATAGGCTAAATAGGTTAGTGTTTAACCGCTATTTTAGCTTTATTACTTTTTAGTAGTTAAAAAATTGGTCCCTGAAAGAAAATGGTAAGAAAAGATGTTTAGCTGAAATCACATACATTTCATTATATGGTACAGAAAAACAATCTTACAAATAATCCATCTGCACAGATTTTTATTTTGTGAAATTCATGTTTCTAAACTTTTACTTAAAAATAATAGCAGTATTATGCAATGTAATAAAAAAATGACTTATGTAAGAGTAAAGTCTAAAAACTTACCAATAAAGCAGTAACTATTTGGAAAACATTACGGAATTTTATAATAAACTGAAATAGAATAAAAGATCCCACACAGTGTTATTGTGAGAATCCAGGCTAAACGATCAAAGCGTATTTCATGTATTCAAATTTCAGAGGAATTATACTTCAGATAGAGGACAGACAGAGGGCCTAGCTTGAATTAACCAGTGGGCATTCCCTCTTCTTTAGGTTTATAGTATAGATGTTACCTTTTTATGTATACAAATTTAGACTTCAGTACTTTAGTGAATTTCCATGCACTTGAGGCAGAAAACTTCAGGTAGACCATGGTTGCTGGAAAATCCATCAGTGTGCGGAGTTGTGGATATGATCCAAATTACAGGATGTTCACTATCTCAATATTTTTATTGTTTTATAGTCATGTCCAATGGCTGACAACAATTAGCCTGGGGTAAAAAATGCAAACAAGATGCTCAATTCATACACCCCCCTACACACACACACACACGTTTAAAAAAAATCAAAACCCTAATAAAACAAATGGAAAAATTGTAAAACTGGAACATACTTACCTGCAGTCCTGTGCTGTCTCTGCATATTCTTCCATAGAGTGATTGGATCTTTGATGGGTGGATAGCTCCAGCTGTCAGCATTATGATAGGCATTCGTTGTATGGTTGCCAGCTGGGAGGCAGGTAGAGAATGCTATCCAGCCATTCTGACTACATGTAATTCACACCCTAACCCTAATCGGGAACATTATTCTTTGGCCACCACTTAGCCGGTAGTCTCTGCCTGCTTGCAGCAGCTAAAAAGAGGGTTTTGGAGAGCAAGTGTGTGAAATCGGCCCCTTTTCTCATTTAAATATTGTGGAACTTCCTTTTCACATCAGCCCAGCTCCTCAGACCCCGTTCATACTGCTGCTTAGACATGGGAAATTCACGGGTCAGGCCCATTCACACTGAACGGGCCTGACCCGGGACTCTTTATCAGCAGCATACTATTGCCATCATGTAAAGATGTCTCACTCCCCCCTAATCAGCTCCTTTCAGTGGTTGAAAATCCCAGGTCGCACCGTTCACTCTGGCGGCTACCCAGGTCGAACCCTCCTGTCCTGGGCCTCCTCTTCTTCTTGCTTGGGCAAAGAGCATTTCCGTCTTCTTGGGGCTACCTCCGCCGAATGACTCATGCCATTGCTGGGGCCCCTTTATAGTCTCTGGCGCTGACTAGTGCCAGAGACTATAAAAGGGCCCCAGCAATGGCATGAGTCATTTACCAGAGGTAGCCCGAAGAAGACGGAGGTGCTCTTTGCACAAGCAAGAAGAAGAGGAGGCGCAGGACAACAGATCTCCATCTGGCAACACTGGGGACTTCAGAATGGTGAGTATAGGATTTTTTAAAATGTAATAAGGAAACATTTGTAACTTTTTTGAGGCATAAATCACTGAGCCAGTGATTTATATAGGGGCATCTACGGCTGAATGATTTATATAGGGGCATCTACGGCTGAGTGATTTATATAGGGGCATCTATGGCTATGTGATTTATATAGAGGCATCTACAACAGAGAGATTTATATAGAGGCATCTACGGCTATGTGACTTATCAATGGGCATCTACGGCAGTGTTTTTTATCAAGGGGCATTTACGGCTATGTGATTTATAATGGGTGCATCTAATGGTGTTTAAATGTGTATGGGGGCAACCACAGCTATTTAAATTAGAACAGGGGCAGCTACAGCTGTTTTAATTAGAACGGGGGTAACTACAGGTAGACTAGGATTAATGGAGGATCTGATGTTAGATTATTTTGAACGGCGGCATCTAGTTTATGTGAAAACATAGCTGGAACACGTAATGTTTGTTTTTTCCAGGTAAGGTTCACATTATGTCAACATCAGCATGGCATTAACCCTTGCCATGCTGACACTTATAGTACTAGAAGGCACAGCATGACCAGAAACACATGGCCATGCAGTGCCTTCTAGTAGTATCAGCGCCTGCATGATAAGGGTTAATATCATAGTGCGTTTTACATTTTTTTATATGAAAAACACATGTCAAAGCGACAAATGGCGCTTTTAAATGGCACTTTATCAAGTAAGTCGCCGGACATTTTACTAAGCGACGCTTAGTTTTTATGTTTGACGCTGAAAAAATTGCCATAGCGATGTTTGCCATGGCAATTTTTTAAAAGGTAAAAGTCCAGGGTCTTTGCCTTTAGTAAATTTCACAAAAATGTTGCCGATTTAGGCCAAAGCGACCTTAGTAAATGGAGCCCTGTGTGTTTGTTACAGGTGCATATGTTAGAATTTTATTAGATTAGAATTTGCAGTTTTGTAGTTATTTTAATGTATACTTAGCATTAAATTTATAAAAACTTTTGACACTATAGTATAAACCTCCCTTAGATATCTTTCATTTATGTGGTTTATGTTCTTTAAGAATAACTAAATTCATTCTAAAACAGATAACACAAAATAAAATATTTCCAAATATATAGGATATTAGGAGATGGTATGGATTCCTGATTTACAAATTTAGCCCATGTTACTCTGTATAGCAAACAAATACACTAATTATTGAGCATTGTATAAATTATCTAAACTGGGAGGAATTTTTTACATCTTCATTTAAAATTCAAGTTAGCTCATACAACTTGAGATCTACCTACTTAACGTTAAAATACATACAATGTCGGCCATTAAGTAATTTCCCTTGACCATGCGGAGAACTGGAAAGAATATAACAGTATATACTGAAGATTATGGTGGTTAAAACCTGCAGTAAGGACACAAAAAAGGTTTTTTTCCCCTCAAGATATATGTCTACCACTGTGTTTCCTGCACAAAGGCATGAGAAATGTGTGTCTACACAAGACAATGGAGATTGTGCTCTTATAGGAAATATGTAATTAACAGGCGGATGGATAAAAATCAATGAAAATCCTGGGTTAAAGCACCTCCTGTAGAGAACCAGTCTTATGGAGCATGAGAGCAGCTTGAGGTGGAGCCAGATGCAGATGTCTGACTGACATATATTGTTATGAGAAAGCAGAACCAATGTGCTCCCACAAAATGGAGTGCATGAGGCATCGGGGAATGGCTCTAGGATGTCTTTGTAAACCTTGTCCTGTATATTTTACCAGTGATAACTGCCAATATGGTAACACGCTAAATAGATTTTGTAATCTTTTAGTGAGAAATCTCAAGTAAATGAAATAAAAAGCAAGTGGCTCATGCTTTTGTTCTAGATGCTGTCGATATGCACAGAACATAGGAAATGTCTGATAAAGCAGTAATGAGCAATCACATGTTTCTAAATTGTTTTATATATTTATTATTGGCCACATATTTCTTTCCTCCCTTCTCTCTCTTTAGCTTTTTTGACTAAGGCTATACAAAGGGGAAACAGAATCTTTATTTCCAAGCCGTTCTTAAGAACAATAAAAATATTTTCATGTTTGGAGGACAATGCTTGTTTTCCTTAAAAAAATGAACATATTTTGGAAAACAATATCATATAACTAGGGCAGAAAATGCAAGGGTGAGCAAATCAAACATATGGGTAAATATGTGAATATAAACACACACTTGATCAGATCACACTTATCCCCTGATTGAATTATCCATTCTCATTTGAATTTACTAAATTACTGTCAGAACAAGTGTATACAAATTGGCATAGGGAAGGAAGGAAGAGAAGGGAAGGGAAGGGAAGGGAATTTTTGATTTTAATACATTACACCCCTATGGTCTGAACCAAGACTTCGAAGTGAAATGGTTTTTATAATCATTGAGAAATATGAACTCCGATTTATTTATATCTTTTTATTTCAGAAGAAGTCTGCGTAATTGTGGAATCATCCACCTACGATCATACCACTCTGGATGTGCCCGACTCCATCCGAACTTGGAAGCAATACAGGTATGGGCCAGGTCAGTACTCAGATGGGAGACCTCTGGGGAATACCTGGTGTTGTAGGTGGAGGGTACTCCTGGTAGACACTCACATTCTCACAGACATAGATTACGGGTAATAGTCTTATGTGATGGAGTTCTAGACCTGAATTATGTAGCACTTTATCCATTGGATAAACTCCATTCCTCCGATATGGATCCCCTGTGCCTTTGACATATAGAAAACAGCTAAGTAACTATCATATATATTTTTTTGTATTAAATTTTTTATAAAATTTTTTATGATTTTTTACATATTTCCTATAGGACTTTTATATAATATTTTTATATGGAGGTTTCCGTCTATGGGTAGTTGCCCCTTTAAATTTTTTTCTAATGTTTGAAGATTAGGGGGGATACCTTTGAACCCACCGGAGAATGAGGGGACATATTTCTAAGTACAGGCGGATTGAACAGGGAGTGCTTTCTGGCCTCGGTTTTGTTCTGTTCTGATCTAGATGACAGACTCTCTATAATGAAGATTCTTCCGGTATAAATTACGGGTTCTTTTATCTTATAGGCATGATTTTAAATTTGTATATTTTTAAGAATTCTAATAAAGGTAATTTTTTGTATTCACTATTTTAATAGGTGATATGTATTTATGTCTGTTCTTAGTTATGTATAATTATGGACTTCTCATTATGTTATTTTTCACATTTATGTTGGTTTATCGGTATGCACGATATGAGGTTAATATGGCAGAATAGAATCATGTTATATGCATGTCAAGCTATTTGTTTCAATTATTATTATGGCAGTGTTTTAGGACTTGCTGTTTCAATTATTATATGTATATTATTTTTGGGTTGCTTTTTTGCAATATTTAGATACCAATTAAGCACATCATATATTCCTTGTTGGTATCATTTTAAATTAATATTTAATATTGCCTTTTTTCACCATATGGATATCAGTGTAGATATCACACTTATTTATATTTATATATATTTATATGTATTCAGCACTTAGCACTTGTTATATATAGATCTATTTTTCTAATTATATTAGGACTTTTTTAATAAATGTTTGGTGGCTTAGTAGGTTATGCCAATTTACATAGGATGCACATATATATTTTTTACTTATATACATTTTTTATTTATATATAATTTTCATTTTAATGTAAGTGCACATAATTTATTATAGCACAATAATTGTAATATTGTCCATGTATTTACTATTGGGAATATGTCTACGTTGCATAAGATATATGTATATGGTTAATATAAAGCGGCATACAGGGTCAGGAAATGGGAACTAAGACCCAGAGATCCTCTCATTAAAAAACGGGAAACACCTGCCGGATCACTTTATATAGAACACTCCATCACCAGAGAGTCACTTTTGAGAAAGGGCTAAGCCCGAAACCGGTCAAGTGACTTATAGGAAGGAGAGGACACTTGGACTAGCAGTTCCGTTTCCTGAGTACCGCGTGGAGAACCTACAGTTTGCACCGACGCTGCCGCTGTGAAGATCTGGACGTCCCGACAGCCCGGAGCATAAGAACTTTCAGCTGTATCTTCTCCCCCTCTCTCAGGGTACGGACTTTTTTCCTATAGTGAACCTCCGTTTGCCATTTTATTTTTATGTTGTTGTATCTTTATTCCAGTAAACTGTTTTAAAGTTACATTGTATTGTATCTTCTGAAGGATCTCACTGCAGGGGTATTGATGCATGTAGCGGTGACTAATTGCACTGTTTTTTCCTTTTTCCTTTACATGATTGTGATGGGACAAGTCATGCTCAAGAGTTGCTAGGCATGAAGTACCCTCAGGATCTGCGTTAATACAGCTATTACTTTGGAACACTAACAGCTTTTGGCTACATATCAGGATCTCCATCAGAATTCCCAGACCTGTATGCCGCTCTCAAGTACTGTTAACCTATAGATCTTTTTTATCTCTTGTGAAATAGGTTTTATGGTAGTCATTTTTCCTGTTTATTAGTATTATTTTTATCACATACATACAGCGCTTTTCCCTTTTTATATATTACCTTCGTTTAGACTCCTGCATGTTTTATTGAAATGGAATAGGAATTGGAAAGGAAATCAATGAGCTGAAATTTTTGGGTAGAGAAAAGGTGGCACAAATAGGTGGATCAAGTCAAATCTCGGTTGTCAAAGGCGCCCCCACAACCACCCCAAAACCATTCCCCAGGGCATTCAAACCTTCAAAGTGTACCCCACATCTTGAGAAGGCAGATTAGGCCCCGCCAAGCAGCAAGCAATCTAACTAGAGTAGAAAGGTAAGCCCTTACCTCCAGCAGAAATTCCCCCAAAGTTCCTCCTGCGCCAAATATAAGAGGACAACCCGTCTCTACCACCAAAAAGGAAAAACAAGTTAAGAAATACATCCCGAGAAAATGGGAGGAAGGGATAACAACTCAAAGAGGAGGAAACCAGCACACATTGCCCTTTTTATGACCTACCTAACTCCTCCCCTGGCCCACCCTTACCCTTACTAATTACATATTTTAACCCATCTGTTGACTGGTGTGGGTAAGGCTCCAGTCTGTTGTTTATCTCCCTTCCTGCCTATGCGGAACTCAGTTTTCTTAACTTAACCTCACTGCCGGAGTTCTGAATACGTTGGCAGCGGACTTCTAGATCTGGCTCATTATCTTGAGGTCATTCTCAAAAATCTATAAACTATATATATATAAGATGACTTTATTTAACAAACAATTCCCTTTTTAATAAATAACCAGAGAATATTGATTGCAGCTGACACAAGATGACACTAAAACATCATGAAATGATTACCGGCATTCTAAATTTCTGTAATAAAAAAATAAATATATGGTATTCTCAAATACTTAAAAAGAATCATTACCACCAAATTAATTATGTTACTTTCTTCTAAGAGCCAGAACATTCCATAAAATCTTGAATCATATTATTATGAAATCACTTTTACAGAAACATGTGGAAAAATAATTTTCATCGTTCAAACAATACTATATCGGCAACATTTTTTTTTCATAGCTCACTGGCAGTGTTCTGCACTTATTTGGTTTGTTTTTAATAGATTCACCATTGCATCCATCCATGAAGTATTTTAAGAGAACAAGTGCTGAATAGTTATATGATGGATTTGAGGCACAGCTAAGTGTTCAAGGCATAAGGGACTGGATCCAGACTTATGATACCATTGTGCTCAGATCTTATTCAGCCTCATGCAGGCGAAGGAGAGGTCACTCAGTCAATCTTCACCTTTCAAGTCAGCATATCTTCCACTTCTTGTGTGTCTCCAGCCAGCCTATCTCCCCCTTCTTGTGTTTCTCCATCCAGTCATTCTCCCCACTTCATGTGTGTCTTCAGTCAGCCTGTCTCTCCACTTCTTGTAAATCCAGCCAGCAAATCTCACACCCACTTTTGATGTGATTCAAGCCTTCCAGCCTTTGTGTCTATACAGTCATCTAATTTTCCGTCATTACAAGCAAACAAGGGCATGGAGCCTAACTAGAGGCCTTGTCTTCACTGGAGCACCAAATGATGGGTACAGGCTTGGCTGCTTGTCTATGGCAGGTTGCAGCCTCTTGCGACAAGTCGTAGCCAGAACCACAACAAATGAAAACATGGGAGTGGAGGAACCAAGTGTAACTGACACCATAAAGAATAGCGGCAAGGGAACCCCAAGTGAAAGGTGGAGAACACACCCAATGAACGCTGGAATCATTGTCAAACAGGGGCTATCGCTCACATAAACAGCCAGAATCCCAATGAAAGGAGGGCGCACACAAATGAACAGGAGCTCTAAGGGGGAAAGGTTCACAGAACCACACCAGGATAGAGCTGGAACAGGGAGAAAATATACAGTATATCAGACTTCCAAAAGAAGTAACAAGCAGCAGGCAAGATGCTGAAAAACATTATAACCAGCAGAGGACACCTGTCTCTGATGTCTATTTACTTAAAGGCTAGTAGGTTGCTTCAACCTCCCCCACATGTTTGTAAATGGTTGGTAGCCAAGCAACTGCCAGCACCACTCACAGCAGCTTGCACTTATCGCACTGGCCTAGCAGCCAGAACACATGTGTAGCAGAGTAACAGTGGGGACTCCTGACATCAACCCCTTCTTATGTGTCTCCAGCCAATCTTTTTTCATCCTTCTTGCAAGTTAATATCTAGCCAATCTTCCCTTCTTGTGTGTCTTTGGTTATTCAATCTCCCTCCTTCTTGTGTGGGTCCAGTCAGCCAATCCCTCACCCTTCTTGTTTGTGTCCAGCCAGCCAATCTTCCCCCTTCTTGTGTGTCTCGAGCCAGCCATTCTCCCCCTTCATGTGTGTTTCCAAGCAACCTATCTCCCCTTTATTGTTTGTCCTGCCAGCACTTTCTGCAGTGACTGAGGCTGATGTGACATCATGGTGATCAGAGCTGCTGCTGCACACATCCACATACTGCCTGGTGCTGTCAATAATGCATTGGGCAAGGCAATGTCTGTTTCACAGTACTGCTGTCCAACAACACTTCGTAATTCTGTGCTCACTTCCACTGTGCATATGTGCCGTGCAAATACTCGTTTACACCTAAAAAATAGGTACAAGCACAGCTCTGAATCACCTTGCAGACTTGTACTTGTTTATTTTACACTTTTAGGGCTAGATCCAAACTTAAGTAAGTGCTTGAAATTAGTTACTCCTGGGCTAAACCATGTTCATTGCAGGGGAGTCATATTTCATCTGTTGCAAACAGTATTAGAGTTGAGAGGTGATGTTTCCTAGCCCAAGTCTAAATAAAAGTGATAGTAAAGCTGGTCAGTATCTGAGTGCAGTAAGCAATTCAAAGATATATTCCTGCATGCAAAGAATACAATTAACTTTACTCCCCCTGCAATCAACATGGTTTAGCCCAGGAGTAACTAATTTAAAGCACTTACTTAAGTCTTGATCCAGCCCATTAACCCTCAGTTGCCCTTCTGTTTGCACAACTGAAATTATACCACCCTTACAAAGCAACATAATTGTCCCGAGATATGCATTTCCACTTGTTTTTCCTTTTTCACAGACTCTGCTTTCCTGATCCGATTCTGATGTTTCTAAGTGAAAATAGTATCTCTATTGAACACTGTGATAATTCAGATGAGAACATACCTTTAGGAATGTAGAGGTGGAAATATCTAAGCCCATAACCAATCAGAGAAGCAAACAACTCATCTTTATTCCCTTATTGATTCCAAGTAACAGGAAAATCACATTAAGCAATGCATCTCAGAACACAACAGTTATGCAAGAGAGGTATTCACTGCTTCAAGTCAGACCCAGGAATTTCCTTCCTGACGCCGGCTGAAGTTAGGGTAGCATTCAGCCGGCGTAAGGAAGGGGCCATACGCCCGCACAGGGGGAGTGTCGGGGAAAGTGAAAGCCGATACGCTGTGCTTTAGTAAGCACAGCGCATCGGCGTAGTTCAGGATCAGGCCCATATGTAATTTGTCATTTGTTAAGTGTAACAATTGGATTCACTAAGGTGAACCAGACATGGACCCGGATTCAGAGCTGCACTTACACCTTTTTTTTAGGTGCAAGTGTAGACGTGAGCAATACCATGTTGAACTGCAAGGGGAGGCAATTTTTAATTGTGAAAGCAAAATTATATTTAAGAGGTGAAATTTCTTAGCTCAACTCTATTTCATAGATTAAACCTAAAGCTATGCAGTAATTGTGTTCAGTGTGCAAAAGTAATGAATTTTCCCAACATGTTAAAGATGTAAGATTTATGAGCACCCCTCATTTTTGCAAAATGGTTTAGCAAAGCTGTACACTTGCACCTGTTTTACCCTGATTCCCAAACTCTGAATCCAAGCCATGGACAATAATACTGAATACAATAAGGACGTGTACTGGTAAGTACGAGATTCATCAGCAATCTCTGTCTACTTCTTGTTTAATGTAAGGACTCAGACGTGGTCATAATCAGCTAAAGACTCATGACATGACCGTTAATCAATGTTCATTTATGTGAAAATAAAACAATACACAAGAAACAAAATAACTACAATATACAGTAATGTAGCTCATTTAACATAAACAGTAAAGGTGTGTTACGTAATTCACACACCCTACATGAAAATCCACATTAGCACTCAAAAAATAAAACTTAAAAAACATCCCCAAAATATTATATTTATTTAAAAACACAATAGAGGGCCCAATTTAATTAGCTGCGATGATGAGAAAAACCTTGCAGTGCGCTTTTCCCCGTCATATACGGTATGCGCATAAAAGTTCCCCCCAAAAAATAAGCGGAATTAGCTTTGCACCGCAAATAACACCAATGTGAAGCTAATTGAATCGGGCCCAGAGATAGAATTACCAGCAAATAATGGAGAAAATCTGTACCTAAGAATAACCACGTTGAACTGTAGGGAGAGTCAAATTTACAGAGCACAACCCTGAAGTGCATACAGATATGCAGACATCACACTGCTGGGATTTTAGTATGTACTGCACATGCACACAGTAGCTAGGCACAATGCAGCTCCATCACAGCAGGGTGGTGCAGTGTACTGGTGACTGTAAATGAAATTTGTGATTATCGGGAGACTGTCAGATTGTAAATGTCACATAATAATAGCAAACATTACTTTAATCTTTAATAAAAACATAAAAACATATATATAAATGTTTTTCTTATATGGAAATGATTTTATACATGTAAGAGTACAATGGAAGCGACTTCTGACACATTGCAATGCTGTTGAAGTGTCACATCCTAAGAGAAGGGTCTGTAATAGGTCAGAAAGTCAGCCCCCTGAACTTAGACCTAACCTGTGGCTGTAAACCATCTGCATTCATTCTGGATCATATGCACTTGCTTGAACACTTGACTTTACTATACATTGACTATGTCCCTCCACCCCATCTCTCCCAGAACACACCCCCTAAGAACGCAAGCCACCGCAGTTTGAGTTGCGCTCAGATCTGATTCACATGTGATCTCACGCAGAGAGCTGGGGCACTCTCACCTCTGGATCGGGCCCAAAAGGTGCAACTAGAATGAGTTCAATGGGATTGCTTAGTGGCTGAGCTCTAAATGAGATTATAGAAATAAAGTTGTTTAACATTTGTGTGCATTACACAAAATCCTGATATTTTCTACATGCAGAAACATGTAACTGATTGGCGCACCTCACATAAACTGTGTACTGTTCATGTCTTGCTCCCCTTATTAAAACAACAGACCTACAGTTCCTAATGAGAAATAAAGTACACGACAGCATGTTGCATAAAAAATTATTGGCAGCTTTATTGGATTAACAATTTTGTTATTTCCTTCTAAAGGTGGCAAAGTAAAGGCAGTGTGACGTCATGGAGAGTCTTACAAAATACACCTAGACCCGCCTACCGCTATCAAACAACCAGGTAAATAACTAAAACAGCAGCCACAAGGCTCACCCGCAGGGGCGTGTGAATCAGATAGTGTAAACGCCAACAACGCCAATTGCGCTAACACAAACCAAATTGACAACTATTACCAAATGTTCACGCATTTAAATTAATTAAACATTCAAAAATATATTCAAATATAGAAATATTTAAAACATCCCCTATCACTGCCCTCTCTTGTGCGGATATTGTGTGACATAGGGAAACCTTAAGTCACACAAGCGGATCAGCGGACCCATCCGACTAGTGATCCACTGATAAATACCTAATCCCTCCACAACTTTAAAATCTAAATGCTTCCCAGCCACCCACTTTTGTGGGCCGAGAGGAAGCACGGCCCCTTTCCTTGTAATTCCTATCGTACTAAGTTCTGTTCGATAGGTGTTACGTGCGTAAAACGCACTTAACATTTAACATCTGGAGGGTGCATGCGCCCTCCCCCTCAAAATATCACACTTACACACCTTACATACGTAAGTGGGGTAACATTCGTTAGGCCGGATCCGGTTTTATGTTGCTAAGCTTATTAAAGAAATCATAAAGATAAATAACTGATGTATTTATGGCACTTATATTTATGGATCTTTTGTGATTTTTTTTTATTTTGTTCTGCAATGTATTCATTCAAGTCAATAAGATATCTATACAAATTCCTTACACAATAAAAACCTCTTAGATATTCTGGCCCGGATTCACGACCCAGGCCAGAAATACGCATGCATTTTTTATCTTACGTAATCTACGTATTGTTTTATTATCTTTTTATCTTAAAGACCGCATATACGCAATCTACGTAACAAAAGACCACCTATACACATATACGCAATCTACATAATAAAACGATAAGTAGATTACTTAAAATAGTTACTACGCATGCATAGTAACCCTTAACGGTAAATTATGGACGTATGTGTAATACGTCCGCGGTTGTGAATCCGGGCCTCTATCTATACTGTATACTGCTATTCCCTGCATTATATTAGCACATAAATTTATTTGTCTATAGCCTCTTTCTTGCAAAACCAATTTGTTAATGGAAGTACTTTATGGATGATAAAGGATAATAACCTTGTATTATGTATTTCACAAATAAGCCACAACATTAAAACTGAAAAGTTTATGTTAGCATTGGGGACTTACCAGTTTTAGCTCTCCACAACAATCAGGGGCGGAACTACTAACTGCTAGATCAAACCCTAGAGCACCAAGTTCATTCACTCTCTTGGAGCTCTAGGGTTGGGCTGGGCAGGCTGGCTTCAACGCACATACATCGATGAGATGTCACATAAAGGTGGAACACAGGTTGCAGACACTGTTAAAGGCTTCCAAGACACAGAACTCCTTCCTATTCAATTGGCCCCTTTTATGAAGATCCTGGCTGCTCCAGGAGTTCCCTGGGGCCTAACCTTATGTCCCAGGTGGCCCAGTGGTAAACTCTGGCTGAGCATTGGTATCGGCATGGGCCCCAGTGCCTTGGCACCGAATGCACCGCCAGTAGTTTCTGTTATGAGCAAAAAGGAGGTTACTTGTAAGTAGGAAAATGATTTCTGCATGTAGTTTTATTTTGAATGTAATATAGAGTTAAGCCATGGCTAACCATCCCCAATGTAGTGCAAATTAGCACTACATTTATTTTAGCTTTGCTTATAACAGACACTAAGGGTCAGACCAGAGGTTTGAGTACTAAACTTAGAAAGAAAGAGAAAAATCAAACCAATTTGTGGCGCTTGGAATTTTTAACCACTCCTACGCTATTAGATGCTGCTGGATTAGGGGTTTGTGAAGCCGCAATACACTACCAACTAAGACAACAAGAAAAAGAAGAGTGCTTATTTGTAGCTTTTGCACCTATTATATCGTCTATCCTACCTAGCTACCTATATTAGCCGTGGCTATTATATACAAATGCCAACAAACGTCATAGGGTTCCAGGCTTTGCCTGTACCTAACCGGTGAAAGAAGAGTGTATGCTATAGAGCCTCAGGCTTGACTTATATTAAACTGGTGGGATACGGAGGAGTTTAAGTGCGTTGTTTACATATCAACTTGTGGAACATTAGAACCACAGTGATTCTGCATTGTATTGAGCCATCGAGAGACGGATGAGATTAAGGGGTCTATTTACTTACCTCCCTCGTTCTCTGTGAACGAAGCTGCATCAGGCTCGCTTATCATCGCAGCGAGCCTGGCAGCTTCATTCACATTATTTACTAATATTCAACCCTCCTGCGAGGTCCCGCGATGATCTGCCGGGTCCTTGCAGTACTTCACATTCATGCGTTGCATGAATGAAGTACTGCACATGCGCGGTAGCTCTCATTAGGGACTTAGAAAATTTTCAGTCCCGACATGAGTAACATCACACATGCGCAGTGCTTCTCTTTTGGCACTTTGAAATTGCGCATGTGCAGTGTATTCATGCCGGGACCAGACTACTGTCACCCGGACAGGTAAGTTTAAATATTTATTTATATTTTCTATGTTTTTTATTGATTCTTTTCTTTAACTTATAATACTTTTTTAAAAAGAGGGGTATATGGGGACATCGCCAGAATATTTACCACTAACACCAGCCTGAGCTGGTCTGAGTGTAAAACTCCGCTCCGGCATTTTGTAAATATGTGACACTTCATTTTAACGCGATAGTGCCAGTTTTGAAGTAAAAACTGGCACTATCGCATTAAAATGAACTTTGTAAATAGACCCCTAAGTGTGTTGTTTAAACACTATCTTGTGGAACGGATGAGAACCACGGGTTTCCGCACTGTATAATACTTACCATCGGAAAACAGAGTAGCAAATGTCTATGCGCTTTGGAGGATACGTGGAATAGGCTGGATCCTTTCTAATAGGAAGGATAAGTATAACCTTGTTTTTAATTGTTACCATCTGCCTATTTAATATAAGATCCACTGAACTCTGTCTACTCCATGTGCCTATAAAACATCATCTGTTTTGAAAATAGCCTCACCGTTACCACATAGAGGAAAATATTTATTGGAAGTATTTTATTTGCTAAAACTTAATGACTTTTAACTCCTATGTCACCAGACATATAAGATACAATGTGGTATAAAAGGAAAACTATGTCTTAACATTTAATGGGGCTGATCCAGAGCTAGCATAGTAGTAACTATGGCGGGCAAAAGCGTAAGATCGTCTGAAAAGCCTACGCATGTGCCGTGCAGATGTTGCCCAGCTTGACTACGGCAACGCCCGATCGTGGATCGGACATCCGTAGCACCAGCGTAGTAATGCTGGAGGGGCCGTCTCCCAGCTTTACTACGCTCTAGTTAGTGTAGGGAGGTGGGGGGAGGGAGGGTAATGAGGTTGGGAGGGCGGCGTTATCGTACTAATGCCACCGTTCCAGCGTAGTTACCCTTGCTTACGCCGGCTGAAGTTAGAGTAGCCTTCAGCCGGCGTAAGCGAGGGTAACTACGCCGGGGGCAGGGGGAGTGTCAGGGGGAGTCCCACAATGTAACGCTGAGCATTAGTACGCTCAGTGCTACACCGTAGGTCTGGATCAGGCCCAATGATTCTAGGCTCTATATATGGATAATCTGTTTTTATATAGGGTAGGATACTGAAGACATCAGGTGCTTGATTTTAATCTGGCTCCATTTGTTTACATATAACTGAAACATTGGATTGGATCCAGAAAAGCGCACGTCTTACGGACGTACGTGGTCTTTAGTTATGCCAGTGTAGCGGGGAGTGCACGCCCCCTGCACTCCCCGCTCAAGGATTCCTACCTTAAAATTTATGTCCGCAGACCTTGTTGTAATGGGCCTTCCCCCGTCCCGCTCCCTAATTCAAATGCCTATCTCCGCCTATATGGCGGAATTACAGCAGACGTACCAAGCTGGCCGGCCCCTTTAATGTACCGGCCAGCGTACGTAACTAACGTTATGTATGCTGCGCATGTGTATATCATAGCTGACAGGGGAATTACGCACAAAGAGTGCGTAATTCCCCTGTCGTCCATAGCCCAGGATCTGGGCCATTGTTATGAATTGTTTTTATATATTCTTGTACCAGATTGTTTTTGTATTAATAAACTTAGTTACACTAACTTGGAAGGCTTTTAGAGATTTTATTAGTTTATATTGATTATTAATATGTGCTGGCTCTTTTGCTTTTTTTTTCTCAGAGGTTTGCGCATGCCAGGTCATATAGTGTATCTCTGTATGATTTTGCACTGTGAATGCTGAGAAACAATGCTCGCTCAATCTCTATTACGTGTTACGGACACCTAGAGCAAGACACTTGAAAAGAGACCAGAGGGAGCTAGAGAGATACAGCAGTTGCAAATATATGCAGTACCAACGGTATAACTGGTAACAGTAGCAGACTGATACAGACAGGCAAGGTTCTCAGACACAGATGAGATGACTAGTAATTGGTAACAGGCAAGCAAGGTATATGGACATGGGTAACAGACTGATGCAGGCAGGCAAGATATTGGAAATGGAACAGACTGATACAGACAGGCAAGATTCCGGTAAACGTAACAGGCAAGGTATAATAAAGGCAAGGCATATAGACAAAGAGGATAACAGACTGATAATGCCAGGTCCACACAGGAGGGGAAGGCCAGCCAAAAGTTTCAGCAAAACAGGAGATCCACCAGGCTTTTAGCAACATCCAATATGTAACTTCCATGATCCTGGGTGCTGGATTTGCAGGATATAAATAGCCAGGTATCAGGCAAACCCTAATGGATGATGACAGCCAATTGGTATCACAACTATGAGAGACAGTGGGCCAGATTTACTAAGCGGCGGGTTTGGAAAAGTAGAGATGTTGCCCATAGCAGCCAATCAGATTTTAGCTGACATTCTCTAGTATGTACTAGGAAAGTGAGAGCTAGAATCTGATTGGTTGCTATAGGCAGCATCTCCACTTTTCCAAACCCGCAGCTTAGTAAATCTGTCCCAGTGACTCCTCTGGTGGAAACTAGAATTGCAGGACTATCCAGGAACACTGGTGGCCTCTGATGGAAAGGACCGGAATCACAAGTCCTACACCACAAACATAATCGCACCTTATTCAGACCCAAATGCAACTCAGCTGGCATCTGCTTGCATTCTCAAGGGTGTGTTGTAGGAGCGAAGAGGTGGTACCAGTAGCGGATTACCAAATAGGCAGATCAGACCTATGGGCCCTGCACCTATTAGGGGCCCCGTGACAATGGATAAAAATAATATTGATTTGAATTTGAAATAAAATTACAATCAAGCTTTCATAAACCCTTCTGTGTGGAATTCTGAATTGTACATAAGGGCTTAGCCAAGCAATTACTGTTTAATTGAAATGCTTATGCCCACCTCCATGTGTATCTCTTATGCGTAGGGAGTGGGAAAACTCCCTCCCGTGCAGGGGGCTCAGATCCGCACAGAGCACAGCACCGATCGGCAGGGGCTGGCTGGCAAATTTTAGCCAGGGGGGAAAGCCCATAGCAGTGGCCCATAACCTGTTCTTAAAGGGTGGTTGTCAGTAAATCACTGGAGCACTTTAGAGGTAACATTATTACGCTGGTTATTTAGTGTATATACGGCTGCGTCACCATCAGGAGTTTTAAAATCATCATAAGTGTCATTACTATGGTGTTATATCAGAGAATGCATAAGGCCTGACCAATGATATACCTCAATGTAATAAATTAATCAAAATGTTAATTAAATCATACAATGTAACAAGTTATTCAGTCGCACAATCTAACATTTTAATTAGGTCACACAATGTAACATATTATTTAAGTGGCACTGACCTTTTATCCCACTTCCCATACTACCTATACTGCTGCCCATCCTATTTTCACTATCATGCTGCCATACGAGCAATCTCACTGCCCACACCATTACACTGCCCATACCATCTATCCCGCTGCAAATCCTATTTATAACCATCAAATCGCCATCACCATCACAGTGCCCATATTATCACAATGGCCATGCTTTCTTATGACATACAGTCACAAACACACACTGCCATTATCATCACACTGCTAATACTTTCTTATGGCATACAGTCACACACACACCCACACTGCCATTACCATCACACAGCTAATACTTTCTTATGGCATACAATCACACACACACACACACACACACTGCCATTACCATCACACTTCTAATACTTTCTTATGGCATACAGTCACACGCACACACACACACATACTGCCATTACCATCACACTGCTAATACTTTCTTATAGCATACAGTCACACACACACACACACACAGCCCACACTGCTAGTACTTTCTTATAGCATACAATCACACACACACACACACACACACACAC
This sequence comes from Limnodynastes dumerilii, assembly GCA_011038615.1. Lineage (NCBI taxonomy): Eukaryota > Metazoa > Chordata > Amphibia > Anura > Limnodynastidae > Limnodynastes > Limnodynastes dumerilii. The sequence goes on along the minus strand of WWET01001076.1, from coordinate 316,290 downwards.
ACACACACACACACACACAGACCTCACACT
>WWET01001076.1:279442-294309 GCA_011038615.1 Limnodynastes dumerilii | reverse complement strand
GATATGTTATGTTTATATTGCTTTTTATATTTTCTTTTCCATTTATTGCTGTGGCTATATTATCTGTCATTATTGACTGGCCACCCATTTTGGTTAGNGATATGTTATGTTTATATTGCTTTTTATATTTTCTTTTCCATTTATTGCTGTGGCTATATTATCTGTCATTATTGACTGGCCACCCATTTTGGTTAGGTTGCTGTGGCTATATTATCTGTCATTATTGACTGGCCACCCAACACTTTTTGGTTAGGGGAGCAGCTATTTTTATTATTTGTATCACTGCCCCCCTCTCCTAGTTTAAATGGTTTCAAATAAAGCATTCAAACTGCTCACTTAGAATATCTGTCCCACAGAAGATGGGTGTAAGCCAACCTTTTTATACAAGTTTCTATTTTGCCAAAAACCCAGGTCTCGGCAAAATCCCTGGTATTTGGTTGTGATGTGAAAGGTGTCAAAAGACCCGGGAATTCAACCCGGGTAAAAATCCTCCCTCCCTCCCCTGCAGCCTGACTCTAACCCTCCCTACCCCGCACAAATAATTTACTCACCTGTCCCTGGTCCGGCGAGCAGTGGAGGAGGTGCGGAAGAGGGATATTACACATTGCGAAAGTGAATGGGTACAGTATGCCGAACGGCATACTCACCCATTCATTAAAAAAAAGTAGAAAAGGGTATGTATTCGAAAATGGGACATCCGAAAATGCCATTTCACGTAACTCTTCAAGTACGTATTTCAACCCTGCCCCTACGTACGCATGTCCCTAAGTGCGATTCACATGACCGTGCCTAATGCAATTATATTATACGTAACTTACGTAAATAAAGTTATGCATGCGCAGTTCATCCGATAGCACGCAACTCCATGTGTCAACACCACGTGAAAACGGATCTGTGATTACGGTCCACAGTGTGTACACCAGCTTCTTTCCTATGTGTTTAGCCATCCTCAGCCTGGAGGTGTGCCCTGGGCTAACACCTGATTGGTGGATGGACGTGTAAATAGCCAACAGCATGTATCCCATGTTTCCAGTAATAGTGTTGGTCTCCTGAATTCTGCGTGATGTGCGTGATTTGCTACTGTCACTGTAATGATGTTGTGTGTGTAAGTCCTCTCTGTCTCACTCACTGCTATCTTTCCTTCTGCCCTTGCCTTCCCTTGAAGTATGCGTTTCTCCCTGTCTGTCTGGCTAGAGGTCTCAGCAGGGGCCACTGCACTCGCTCTGACATTCAACTTGCCGGCATTCCACATGTCAGTCGCCAGTTTCATTGTGCTTGAGTGTGCCGTATGCTTGCATTGTGTCTCTTGGTTTTACCATCTCCATGCAATTTCTTGTGTGTGTGCTAAAAAACGTATCATCTACTCGCACTGTGCCTCAAGGCTCCCATCTCCCTGCAGTATCTCATGTTTGTGCTTCAGTTTATCATCTACTCACACTGTGCCTGATACAGACATATGCTGGCTGGCGTTAAGACGCCAGCCAGCAGCGTAAGATTGGCTTAAAAGCCAATCTGCGCATGCACCGGGCAGATGTTGCCCGGCGTAGCTACGGTAACGCCCAATCGCTGATCGGGCGTCCGTAGCAGCAGCTTCGTAACGCTGGAGGGAGCGTACCCCAGCGTTACTACGCTGCAGTTAGAGCAGGTAGCCGAGGGAGGGTAACTAGACTGGGAGGGCGGCATTATTGTACTAACACCGCCGTCCCAGCATATTTACACTCCCCTACGCCGACTGAAGTTAGGGTAGCCTTCAGCCAGCATAACAGAGTGTAAATACGAAGGGACAGAGGGAGTGTCAGGGGGAGTCCCATGATGTAACGCTGAGCGTTAGTACGCTCAGCGCTACATCGTAGGTCTGGATCAGGCCCAATGTGCCTCAGGGTTCCCATCTCCCTGCAGTATCTCATGTATGTGCTTCAGTTTATTGTCTACTTACACTGTGCCTCAGGGTTCCCATCACCCTGCAATATCTCATGTATGTGCTTCAGTTTTTCACCAGGAACAGATTGGGAAAATAAAGTGGCCCTGGATAAAATTCTGGAAGAAGCTTTATGTGGGTGGGACCAAATAAACTCTAGGAGGGGCCAATTAGAAAGTAGGCAGGGTTATCACAGTTATATTAGTCCCTGCCCCAAACTATAAATTGTTAAGCATCCAACGAGCAGCACTCTGAGTATTTGTAGGTAAACTGTTAACTAGGTCCTGTAGTCCTATATTGGAGGTACCGAGAGTGTGGGATACCAGTGAGTCTATAACGTATATGAGTAACCACATTTCCAGGAGCATTGTATGAGTTTATCCTTCTACTGTTTGTTTGTTTTTGTTTTTTCATCTACAAATTGTGTGTCTCTACTTAGTACAGGACTGTTGATGTTTTATGAGTGGATATGTTTTATAGTATTGTGATTTAATTTAATAAAGATATATTATCATATTGTAATAAATGGGGCAACTTTAATTTATTTTATTTGTGCATTTTATTTTTGGTGTCTAATTTAGCACTTACTAGTTTTTTCTTCTCTAATATATTTCTCTCTCACTCATACATACACACACACACACACACACACACACACAATGCACCCCATATATATATAAACACACACATACACACACACACACAGTGCACCCTATACAGATATACACACTCACATTGCACGCCATATACATATACACACACACAGTGCACTCTATATACATATGCACACACAGGGCCAGATCCTAAACAACTTACGCGAGCGATTTTACGCTAGCATCTGACGTAAAATCGCCCATTAGTATTTACTGCCAATGCACACGGCAGATGTTACGCCACGTAACTCTGAACGTACGTACCAGTCGCGTATCAACAGCGTAACTATGAATGAAGGGGGCATGACAGCCATACAACACCTGTAATTATGCTTCGGAGGCGGGTTAAGGCATTTAAATCGTACAATATGGGCGTGCTTAGGCACCTTCATACGTTTAGCCTTCATGTATGTCAGTAGTTACACTTTGAAAAGTTAAGGTAGGGGTTTGGTAAGCGTAAAACGGCCAAAGTACTTCAAGCGAGGGGAGTGCATAAAAAAACGCTGGACTAAATACGCTATGCTATGAAACATAACAAGCACTTAGGTCTGGATCTACCCCACAGTACACGCCATATACATATACACAAACACAGTGCACCCCATATACATAAAACAGTGCACCCCCATATACATACAGTACATTCATTACACAGTGCACTCTATATACATATACACACACAAACCCAGTGTGTCCCATATACATATACACACACACATACACTGCACTCTAGATACATACACATAGTGCATTCCATATACATAGGGCTGCCAAGAGAATTTCTGGGCCCCGATACAGCAAATTCTTGTGACAATTCTCATATTTATTTATCTATCTATCTGTCTGTCTGTCTATCTATCTATCTATCTATCTATCTATCTATCTATCTATCTATCTAGAGAGATAGTTATAGATATTGGGCTGGATCCAGACCTTGTTAGGTGCATGAACTTAGTTACACCTGGGCTAAACCATGTTGAATTCAGGGGGAGCCATGTTAATTGTATTCTTTGCATGAAGGGATATATCTTTAAATTGCTTACTGCACACAGATACTGACCAGCTTTACTATCACACTGTTATTTAGACTTGGGATAGGAAACATCACCTCTCAACACTAACACTGTTTGCAACAGATGAAATATGACTCCCCTGAAATCAGCATGGTTTAGCCCGGGTGTAACTAAGTTCATGCACTTAACAAGGTCTGGATCCAGCCCATTATTCTAAAGTAGACACATAATAGATTTTTTACCAGTGTCCCATCACTTCCCTACTGGTCTATCCACAAAATACATTCATATTCTCTTGATTCTCCTATCCTGGTATCTATATCCCAGTACCCTCTCTCTGCATTCTCTCTAATCTCCCCCATCTCTTTTCCCAGTCACTGCCCTGCTCCCTTTTTGATTCAGTCTCCTTGTTTTACCTAAAACAATTTACTGTTACCAAACCTTATATCAGCGATGCTGCTTCCTCTGCCCCGAGTCTGAGGCACTGATTGACATCTCTGATCCGCCTATGAATAGCATAGTATAGCTGCTCATAGGTGGATCAAAGACATCAATCAGCCCTGCTATTGCACGCCATGCCCCCTGCAGTATAGAGCCTGCTACTATTTCTATAAAGGCAGCCAGCATTTCCACATTAATTTAAAAAAAAAGGATAAAGAGAATTTACAAAAAAAATAAAAAATCAGCACCAGTGGAGGCCCATGATGGGCATTCCCCCTCCCCCGCCGGCTTTGCTTTATACACACACACACACACACACACTGCACTCCAGATGCACACAGATAGTGCATCCCATATACATACACCCACAGTGCACACCAGATTCACGCACACACACAGTGCAGTCCAAACACACACAATGCACTCCATACACATACATACTCACATGCACAGTACACTCCATACACACATAATGCACTCCAAACACACACATACACTCACATGCACAGTACACTCCATACACACAGTGCACTCCAAACACACACATACACACACACACAGTGCAACCCAGATACATACATATACTGAATCCCAGATACATACACATACACACAGTGCACTCCAATAGATATACACACACAAACACTGCACTCCAGGTACACACAGAGTACACACACAGCAGCCCCGCAGAGACAGGAAAGGAGGGATCAACTTACAGTTTCCAGGAGGCTGCCTCTACCCCACTCAGCAACAGACAGCCTTGCGATTGGCTTCCTGTTGCTTTGTAGCAACGGCTGGGACTGCCCCCTGGCCACTGTAAGCTGATTCGTCCTTTCCTGTCTCCTGCTGCAGGTGCCAATCATTCAGCAGCTGCTGTGTCTCCTTCATTGGCTCAATTCTGATCCTGTACTGCACAATACAGGACCCGCACTGGGCCAATAAATTGGATGCAACAGCTGCTGCTGATCTACTACTGTCATTAAAAAAAAATCTACACACACTCTGCCTCAGGGTTCCCATCTCCCTGCAGTTTCATGTGGGTCTGCTTGAGTGTACATATACACTGGGCTGAAGCTAGAGATAGGGTAATGAAGAAATACAGTACACATAGGGGTTTATTTACTTACATGCCTCATTCCCTGTGAACAAAGCTGCATCAGGCCTGCTTATCATTTCAGCGAGCCTGGCAGCTTCGTTCACATTATTTACAAATACTCACCCCTCCTGCAAGGTCCCGCTATGATCATCCGGGTCCTCGCAGTGCTTCTCATTCATGTAATGCATGAATGAAGTACTGCACATGCGTAATAACTCTCATTCGGGACTTCAACTCCCAACATGAGAAACACTGCACATGCGCAGGACATGAGAAACAATGCACATGAGCAGTGCTTCCCTTTTGGCACTTTGAAATATTCAAGTCCTGACATGAGAAACACTGCGCATGTGCAGTGTATTCATGCCGGGACCGGACAGCTGCAGCCCGACTGGTCGCCCGGACAGGTGATTTTATTAATATTTACTTATTTTTTCTTTTTCTTTTTTTGTAGTTATTAAAAGTTTTATTGTTTTACTCAGGCAATATTCTAGTGTATTCCGGTAGTCTTCCCATACATACCCCCCTTTTCATAGGTGTATCTATACTAGGTGCAGGGTGCCTTGTGGAATGCATCCTGCACCCTGGGTTGGCTGGGGAAGGGAGGCCATTCAGCATCTATTTATTTCCTCTAAGATCCTCTGGAGGGAATAAATAGATGCCAAATGAGTCCTCCTTCCTCTGCAGTGGGAGACTGTCCCGATTTGCGGGCCAAAAAGGGGTAGTGCCTAATGGCACTGTAAGCCCTGCTCCTTTTCTGCTCGCGAATTGGGTCAGTCCTGTCTCAGGTAAGAGGGGGCATGTTCAAATCCTGCACAAGGGCCCCCTCGCCTCCCAGCTATTAGGGCGAGGAAAAGAGGGGTATATCGGGACATTGCCGGAATACTTACAACTAACGCCAGCCTGAGCTGGTGTTAGTCTGACTTCGGGGGCGGAGTGTAAAACTCCGCTTCAGCATTTTGTAATGCGATAGGGCCATTTTTGAAGTGAAAAATGGCCCTATCGCATTAAAATGATCTTTGTAAATCAGGAAGCTTTCCAGAAAGAGATGCCTTCAGTCTGTTAGCTGGTGGGCATCACTGAGGTGTGGCTTTACGGTCTCAAGCTGCAGCTTTATTCACAGGCAGCTTTATTATTGATTGAACAGTAGCATAGGTATTAAATGTAGAATACATGTAAACAGAGTGAGGACAGTGTGGTGTAATTGTGTAGTGTAGTGAGTGATGACAGCATGGGGTAATAGGAAAATTGTATATGTATTATTTTTGCTATGCTCAATTTTGGAGTGAAATACCCAATTATTTAGTAATTATTACTAAATAATTGGGTATTTCCAGTGCTTTTTTGTCATAGAACGCACCGGAATGGAGTTCCGGCACCTTTTTTTTGACGGATTTTCCAAAGTGTCCAAAGCACTGGGTATTTCACTCCAAAATTGAGTGAAAGTCATATACTCTCCATTATCTAAACAATAATAACATATTAAATATGTTATTATTGTTTAGATAATGGAGAATATACGACAGTAGTTTATTTAATTACATAAATAACATATATAATTTTACAATGCTACTTCTAGCTATGCTGTGCCAACAGTATTAGTACTCCTTTTCTATGTACAGACATTAATGTGATCACTGATATACAGTATAATATAATAAAAAAAAGTTTCTTTTTTTATCCTTAGTTATGTTCCGATTATAATATTTGCTAATATTTATTCTTTGCCATGTCATTTCCAATTTAGAACAGTGTCTGACAGAAAAATAAACAAGTTACTTTGACAGAAAAATTTTGTCTAATTGACAGCAGAAGAAAATGATCACATCATGCAAAACAGTAAATCCAAGACATTTGGTTTGAATGGATATATTCCAATTAAACTTATTCTACCACATGCCAATTGGTAAAATACATTGAAGAAATGAAATTATTGGGGGAAATGATTTTAATGCCACAATAAATGAATTTCTCGTGGTGAGTAAGTTCTGCAATAAAGCTACTGAGAGATTTTAAAATTACAGACTTATTGGAAACAGTTTTAAGAAAATGTACAACCTGAAGCAAAATTAAACCTGTAAATATCCGTCTTCACAGCAGAATCTCTCATACATTATGTGCTTCAGAAATTGGTGCATTAAACAAATGGCTTCCTATCCATGTATTTTACTTAGATGTAAATTTATTTACACTGAACATTCTTCTATGCTTTCACTTACCAAACATACATCCTAAATTAGCAACCTAAAAAAAATGTATTGAATCACTTGAATTCAATGCATTTATAAACATAAAATGGCATCTATATATACAAAAGCCATTCTGCTCCTCATCATCGTACACATGCGCAGTAGTGTCCACCCAATTGTGATGCTACTATGCATGCGCATTGGTTAGGAGCTGAATTGCGGCTCACCTGCTCTCCTCAAAATGTCCTGAAACCTCCCAGTCAGCCTTTAGTGCCCCCCCCCAGTCACTTACTTTTACACCATTGCAGCCTTATGCAAGATGGCAGTGGTGGGTCTCTCCTCCGCTACCTAGCAACAGATGGTGCATGTTGCTAGGTAGCTGGCGAAGTACCCAACACCACCATCTCACCATTCAGCAGCTTCCTGCCTCATTCTCCTCCGCTACCTAGGAGGCACCTGCTGCCACCATCTTGCATAAGACAGGAAGGTAATAATAGCTGGAGACACGTGATGGGGGAATACTTTTTCCTCTCATTTTGACAGGCATTGGATTAGTAGTGTAAATATTGCTGCTAAGAAAAAATAAAGTAGTTTCTATAGCAGAGAATTGCTTTACTAAACAATAAGAGACATACGTTGTTTGAGCTCATCTGCGTAAGAATTTCCTTTATGTCCCAAGTAGCACACTACATAAGTTTGAAGATTGCTAGTGAAGAACAAAAACTAGTTTAGTCTTTTTATCTGTATCCCGTGTTCTGTGGGTTCTTCATCAGTGAATGAAATATACTCAGTTACAGCTTAGTGGATAATTCCTACCTGATGTACTTCAATGCTATTGGGGTAGACCAAATACATGATGTTAGGTGACCTCAATCAATACATAGCTGATGGCATTTTCCATTGAAAATGCAATATAAATCTTCTTTGAGAAGGTTCTTGTTTTGATGAATTAATAAAATAGATCTTCTTGCAGGCAAACAAATATTATGCTATGATCATAAAGAGATAAACCAACAATTGTTTATTTTAAATGTATACAGGAGAACAAAAAAACAGTAAAAAGAGGTGTGATGACAACCTATGTTGGAAATGAAAGACAGACAGACAGACAGACAATAGATTCTGTGGCAAATGCAGGGTTTTTAAAAGAAGGTTTCCAAATTAGTGATTCCCATATATGTGAAAATTGTTTACATGAATCAACAATATACAATGCCAGATAACTTTATTTAATACACTATGAACAAACACTTTATCATTTCCTGCAATAGTCTATATGCCCTATAATAATGCTCTCTATTCCTCCTAAATTGTGCTTAAATGATCCCACATAATAGGGCTCTATATTATAGAGAGTCTAATATGGGGATAGATATAAAGGCCTATGTTGGTGGGCTATATTCAACACAAGAAGAAATAAATAAATATATGTAGTGTATAATTATGTTTAACAAAACTATATATTATAGAAATAATTTCCAAATCTGAAACAACACATAAAAACCCTTAAACAAAAACACTTTTAAGTAAGGTAGAGGCTTATCAGAGGGTGTTCTATAAAGAGCAGTGGAGTTCTGAAGTTCAAGTAACCGTCAGGAATATCCTTAGTTGCCATGGATATTACTACGTTTAAAACAAGGCACCTTTTTATCCAACACTATTACCTTGCTTAAAAGTATTTTTTTTTCTATATTAGGTGTCTTTGTGTTTTTTTTTTTCACTAGAAAATTACTTATATAGTAAATAATTTTGTCAAATGTCATTGCACCATATATTTTGCATATTTAAGAATACTTTTGCTAAGTGACATCCTACTGTGGAGAATACATGAACGTACAGACTAAAGGTCAGGAACTCACATTGTAAATACTCAAAGCCACAGCAAGAAGAAGATAAACACGCACAGTTTTTGAAATACCAGGAACTGCATTACATGGATAAACAGCAGACAAACAAAATGGAAGTTGCTCAATCAATTTATAGGTGAATGCAAACAGGTGCATGAAAGGCAGGGGTAATCTGCTAGCAACAGCAACAAAGAAAAGGAAATGCCCCAGCAACACTGCCATAAACCAGTAACAGACTATACCATTCTATCTGTAACATAAAACGCAGAAATGTCTGTCACGCATATTTGTGCAAATATATGATAAGCCAACAGCCAGCGTCAAGATAGACGCCAGACAGAACAAGAAGAATATATACCAATGGTCATTCCTCTGCCCTTCTTCTCACTAATGCTGCTATTATCAGGTCACCTTCAGTGTAGTAAATGACTGAGAGGCTTACTCGGTTGATGGCTGTATTTTAAGTATCCCTGCTGGAGTTTGATAGATAGATAGATAGATAGATAGATAGATAGATAGATAAGATAGATAGATAGATAGATAGATAGATAGATAGATAGATAGATAGATAGATAGATACAGGGTTGCCATCAGGAGGTGACAGCCAGGACTATTGTCCTGGGCCCGGACCTGATGGGGGCCCGCCAATACTTACCTAGCTCTGTAGAAGCAGGGAACTTCCCTGTGCACTGGACCACTGTTATAGCATGTCTACCGGGCCCCGCCCATATGTGATGTCACCAATGATGTCACCTAGGAGTTGGGCCCCGTGGCTGGGTCCCGGGCCCTGCATTTCATGATGGCGGCCCTGGATAGATAGATAGATAGATAGATAGATAGATAGATAGATAGATAGATAGATAGATTTTTTTTAAATGTAGGGAAGATACTTTATTTTTACACATAGAACTCACATACTGTATATTTCATCTTGGTTTTGCTCAGATCTATAATAAATATAAACCTGTTTTGCTCTTACTCTCCCTGGGGTCAGTCCATATTACAGTTATACATTTGCCATGATAACGCTAACCAATAAGGATGGGAATCGCAATTCCTAAGTCAATTATACTCTTGCACCATGATTTGATACTTCTTTACTTCCATGGTATCATTTAGAGCAGAAACATCAACTCTAATTCTCTCCAGTATAAATTGGCCTCCCCTGTAGTTCTACCGAGGTCTACATTTGCATCTGTTTTTTGCCATTATTCTTAAATTCCAGAACAACATTGGTTTGTTTAATATCTGGCATTTGTGCTCAGTATATTACTTGTTCATATTCTTCATCAAAGTGAACAAACAGCCACAAGGTCATTGAACAAAATCTATTTGCATTAACAAATCTCCCATAGACATATTAAAACATCTTACAGAAAGTTTATATAAAAAATATCCATAACAGAGGAGCCATATGGAGCTAAAGCAATGGCTTAGGGGGGTTTTTCAGCCGTGCAAAGAGATGTGTGCACATTACTGTTTATTTCAGTGGTGCCACTTCACATTTTTTTGCTTGCACTTCTATGAATTATGATGTGTGATCTTTGCCAAGAGCATTCCAAGAGCCTACCAACTGAATATCCCTCAGACTCAGCAAAACATCATGAGAACTTGCTGAATTCTTGTTTGGCTTAACAAAGGCTAAAGTATTGCCGCAGAATAATAACATTACACTTTCTTGGCAACAATTTGTACAACTGCTAATGTCTTGTGTTTTGCAATATCTATGGTCTCAAATCCCATAGCTTACAAAATTAAATTACTTTCAATTCCAGACAAAATGACATGATGCATTTTAAGTATTCAACTAAAATTACAGCTTCCCAATAATGAACATTATCGTAGATAATTACTTTGGGAGACCAAGTTTCCAAATGAATAGTTTTGATAGATTAACGTCAAGATATATTTAACATTTTCCTACCTAATAATTGAATCTGCAGTGTTGTTCTTTTTATCTGTAACAAAAAATAACAGCTTTCTTTTAAAATATTATAATTAGATTTCTTTTATTTCCAGATTTGCTTGGCTGAATATGGCATTGCATCCATAAAATTGAAAAATAGAACAAATATATGGTGTTGGTAATTATCTATCCCAATAAAAATAAAAGCTAAAGAAAAATTATTATTCCCTTAGCATGCCCATAGGTATAAGTAAATGTAAGTGGCATACAAATTCTAGAAAATATATCTCTTTGCTTGTCTCTAAATGTTACTCATGTTTGACATTTATCTCAGCAATAAGATACAATTTTAAAAAAAAACTATATTTCTAAACTAAGAAAGGTATTTAGTTACTATATTTATGTGCAGATTTTGTTCGCAAAGAAGAATCTGCATTTTTTTGATCATCTGGTTTTCACAAAAACAACAAGCGTGATTAGTTCCTAGTAAAAGTAATGAGCAATTATTATGATAAAATAATTATAAATAAATGATGATTTTAAGAGCCCATTATTTAAGAACTGCTTGATGTAGCTTTCAGCAATGTATGGAAGAGAAATACAAAATTAAAACAGCAATAATTTCTTTTTATTAAAACAAATATTCAGTATTCCAAAATATATATTATTACAATAAATTGAACAGGGTTTTTTTTTCTGGTTTTTGCCATACATGTGCAAAGCACATCCCCTAGTGGTAGCACAGCATATAAATAATATTTAACAAAAAGAGATAGCTAAACACTGCATGAGTTTTTTAACTGCAAAATTGTCATAAATTGTTACATTTATATTTACAGTATATGTTTAACACACAGTTAGTTACATCATTATATGTGGAGGAATTGCCATTTAAAATAATAGTTCTGGTTTCAATTTATACAATTAGAGGTGCAAAAACAAAATAAGAATATTTAAATGACCTTGAACATATATCATTCCAATCATAGACCAGAAACCTTGTAGGTTAACATGTCTGATTAAAGCTTCTTACATTAACACAAAATTTAAAGAGACCTTTAAAAGTTTATCACTTAAACTCCAAAAACCCCCAACAACATTACGAAATACAAGTATAAATAGGTATCTGTTCCCAAAAGCAATTTTTTATGTGTTAATTATTTCTTGCAATACAGCCTCTATCCACACCTAATTCATCTGACCCCAACCCGCCCCCGTTTTTAGGAACCTTATGGCATTAATAGTGCCATAGGGCTTCCTTAACTAACCATTTGGATTTTCCTTCTTAAGTAAGAAAATACGTATGGTAATCCCTTCCCCACGTCCTCCTCAGCTTTTTTTATATCCCTCCCCTCATTCTTCTTAAGAAAGCACAGAGGCTGCCGTGTCATGACTCTTCCTTCTTAAATTTCTAAGTGCATTCTTTAAAGAACGCACTTAGTCAATCTAGGTACCTAAATGGTACGTAGCTTGCATAAATAACCCACTACGCAAGTGTATTAGGTCATTTCTTACAAGACCGTTTTTAAGAAGTAGCAGCTTCTTAAGCTTGAATACGGTCCTTAGTAAACTAGTTTAACATACGTCTTTGTATTACCATTAACAATTCTTTTAAAAAATAAATACATTTTTATATTATTGAAATAAGAAAATACGGAAATTGAGCTACTGTCTTGTAAAAGTGAATGACGTTATTATACGATTGCCACAAGTTATTGCTTGGATAACTGTACTCAATGCTTAGTTGGTTCTGAGGACTCTATTGTATGCTCTATAGCTGCTGTGTCCTTCGTCTGTATAGACTGTATAGACCGAATTCACACTTAAGAGTGAGTTAGGTGCGGACAAAACCGTACCTAATTCACTCGTCCTGCCCCGAACCCGCTTCCCGTTTTTAGATACCTAATGGAACTTAAGAGTGCCATAGGGATACGTTATCTTATCTTGCGTAGTTTCCTTTTTAAAAAGGAAACTAGGCACGGAGAATGGCTCTTAACGCCCTCCCTGACTAATTTACATACCCCCTCACCCACCTCCTTTCCGAGGCTGCCTTGGCACACCTACTGAATAAGCTTCTACGTGTGTTTTTTAAAGACCACGGGTAGTCAATCTACATAACTAAATGACATGTAGATTGCATGTAAATGAGCTACTAGGCAAGTGTAGTAGGTCAGTAAATATCAAAAATAGGCCACACTTTCTAGCGCTCCTAAATAAGCCGCAACAGTATGCAGTGTGGGGGGTGTTTTTCCCTCCACCCCAAAACTTTGGGGTGGAGGGAAAAAGACATCACGTTGAAACGCGTTGGTTGTGGGTAGCGGCGTCCGGTGACTTCTTCTAGTGGAACTCAGTACCTGGTGACTGCAGTATAGGGGGTAAGGTGACTGTGGGCCCATATAACACCTGCTTTCTATGGTGCTTGCTGTATATCCCCAGTGTATGAGAAATCCACCTAAGAGGAAAGTCTGTTTTATTATGAACTTTTTATTTCGTTTTTAATGAAGATGTAAAAGTATATCTATTAAGATTTCTTTTTTTACTGCTACGAATATTGGCACTTGAAATAAAGGAAAAGGACTATCTCTGGCGAATATGTCGTTTATATGAGCTAGGATACAAGAGAAGGAGTTGGTGAGTGGCATTTGAAAAAGCCGCTGGCCCAGTGTTGTTGATTTATCACACGAGGGTCTTTGTACCCCATTTTGCCCCTCTTTTCTTTTTCTGGTGAGTGAGAGTGGAAGGAGGAGGAGACTGAACCATTGAACATCACTGGAGAAATTGGTCCCATGATTACAGGCTAGAATACAAGAGGAGGAACAGGTGAGTGCGTATTTGGCCGTATAGTGGATGCCCTCTATACTCTTGAGATATTGCACAAGGGTCTCCGCGCCCTGTTCCTTTTATTTTTTCTTGGGTCTGATGGTCTGATGAGGAGGAGAAAATAAGAAGGAGGAGAAGAGAGGATACGGTGTATGTGTTATATGCATGAGACAAGATTTGAATCTTGTAAGTAGAATAGTCCAGAGGTGGGGGTCTCTGGTTTGAACATACTGCACCATTGGTATTTTCTTTTTCTCTGTTTTTGGTACCTGGATGAGACTCAAGAAGGGTGGAAGGCGACGAGGAGAATACTTATCCCTCTGTAGGTCCAGAAGGACCTCCGCAGTATAAAGAAGAAAGAAAAACCACCTAATATAAGAACAACCAGGTCGGGACTTTCTTTAAAGAGACTACCTGCTCTATTGTTTTTGGTTTTTATTTTCATTTTATTTTATTTTTATCTCATTTATTTCATTTATCGATATGTTTGATGAGCGCAGTTGATATTGCAGTGGATCTAATATTGTTCAAGTGTAGTAGGTCATTTCTTATTTCTTCGCTGTGGCCGTAATTTCCCTGTTATGAAGGTTGTGGTGTAATGGCCGACGGCCGTAACTATAGATACGGCCGCTGGCTGTTACGAGAAAGGGGCTGTCCCCCCCTTTACGCATGCTGTATCTCCGCCGTCAAAGCGGAGATAGGCATGTAAATTAGGGAACGGGGCGGAGGAAGCCGTAAGGCCGCAGAGCTGATAGTAAGTGTCCAGATTTCCGCCCACCAGTGGGGAGTGCACAGGACGCGCACTTCCCGCTACGATAACGGCCATACAGACCTCGGGCAGCTGTAAGGCACCCGTAGGTCTGGATCAGGCCCTTTGTGAACAACATACATTGGAATGCTGAGTAACAAAAGATAACAACAGCCCTAGTTACACAACTGGCACCACCCCATCCCCAAAATTTGAAGGTAACCATTGGATAGCAG